>JASAMX010003671.1:0-47033 GCA_030248175.1 Microlaimidae sp. YZB2_3 | reverse complement strand
CTATAATTACACTATACCAAAAAACATATATCATTAATTTTTTAATATTCAATACTATAAATGAAAAAGAAACTAAAGAAAAACAGACCAAAAAATTAAAAAAAGAGTTTATAATGTAGCAAAATGTTCATTTAGTTTTTTTCGAAAAATAGGAAGGGTTTTTGAAAAAATTACATCAGGTGGGAGCTTGTTCCAATGAGAAACCACCCTGTTTTTAAAAAAATATTTGGCTATATCAAGACGAAATACTGAAGGTTTTAGTTTGCAACCATTGTTACGTGTTTTAGTAAATTTATCAATTTCAAAAAAAGTAAATTGATTAATATCAACAAAACTATTTAAAATCTTATAACACATAGTCAAATCAGCTTTCAAACGCCGTAGTATAAGACTTTTTAAGTTTAATTCTTTAAGTCTTTGTTCATATGGAACATATGGAAGGGAGCATCAAGCATATAGCCTTCGAGTACAATGCAATCGATATCTTTTTGGTAATGTGGAGACCAAACAAAGCTTTCAAATTCAACTAGAGGTCTTACATACGTTTTAAAAGCCTTGAGCAACATTGCATATTACATGATATAAAAGCTCTGTATATAAAAGACACTCTACATAATGCTTTTGCGGCTATATTTCTACAATGAGCACTGAATTTTAAATCGTTTGTGATTATGATGCCCAAATCTCTTAATTCATTTGTATAAGAAATTTCCGTATTTTTTAGTTTATAGGTTTTTTTGACATTTTTATTTCCAAAAGATAAAACGCTACATTTTTCAAAAGCAATGTTTAGTTGCCAATTATCACACCAGTCTGAAAAATGTTTTAGATCTTTGGAAAATTTATCAGAGGAGTCTGGGGAATTTATTATTCGATACAACTTGGCATCGTCAGCAAAAAGTTTAATATTGGTGTCATTTTTTAAGCAGTCAGGGACATAATTAATGTACAGAAGAAAAAGCAAAGGACCTAAGACACTGCCTTGGGGAATTCCACTTGAAACCTTTTTGTAATCAGACATATAGTCACCAATGACAACTTTTTGACGTCTGTTTGATAAATAGTTTTTAATCCAAGCAAGCAGCTCGTAACCTATGCCATATTTACTAATTTTAAAAATGAGTTTCTTATGACTGACAGTGTCAAAGGCCTTAGCAAAATCCACGTACAAAGCATCTACGGATTGTTTTTTTATCTATTGCTGTTATCCAATCTTTTAAAGTAAGTAAAAGTTGAAGTCCCACAGACTTTTTGCTAAGGAAGCCAAATTGTTCTTTAGTAATCAAATTTTTTGTACGAAGGTAATTTAAAATATAATCATATATAATAGATTCCATAATTTTCACGCAAACTGATGTAAGGGATATTGGTCTATAATTAGAACATAAACAAATTAACCCTTTTTTATGAATTGGACAGACATATGCATCCTTCCAAATTTGTGGAAGAATACTTGCTTCCATAGAGAGCTCAAAAATACGCCCCAGGGGCATTGATATTTCATCAGCGATCATTTTTAAAAAGCACGCTGGAAGTTCATCAGGAGATTTTGAAAATTTATTAGGCAGAGATTTCAATTTTTTAGCAATTAATTTAACCGGAAAAGGTACAGTGTTTATACCTTCATTAACATTTACTCGTTGATCAAAATCAGGCATTTTTCCATTGTCTACAGTAAAAATTGAACAAAAGTATGTATTAAAAATTTCACATTTTTCAATTTCGTTTAAAACTAGGGACCCGTCAGATTTTTTAATAGGCCCAATTTTGTTTTCACTTGTTTTTAGTTTAAAATTAACAAATTTAAAAAAAACTGTTAATATTATTACTACCTAAAATTTTAGTTTCTTTGTTAGCATAAAAATTTTTTATTGCTTGTCTATACTGTTTATCATTTTTTTTCCAAAGTATGTGACTAGCTGTAGAATTTTTCCTTTTTGCATATAATCTTTTTTTCTTTTTTAATAGATGTAAATATGTTTTGGGTAATGAAATTTTTGTTTGCAAATATTTTTTAAAGGAACATATTTTTCTATGCAGTCAATTAATACTTTAGAAAACTCATAATATAAAACATCGATGTCGTCGTTGTAGAAAATTTTCTCCAATTAAAAGCTTTTAAGTGTTCTTTTATTTTGAAAAAATCGACTTTTTTGTAATCTCGATATTTTTTGGTATCATGGATAGGTTTATTAACAGAGAAGTTTACTAAAAAATGTATTCCAACGTGATCACACGTCGCACATAAAGGTTATATTTCTGATAATTCCATTATAAGGCTTTCATTGTTGCAAAAAACTAAGTCAAGTATATTGCCACTACTATGGGTAGGAAAGTCAACAAATTGCAAAAATCCATTTTCAATGATAGCATCTAAGAATAGTGTTTGAACCTTGTAATTTGAATATAGAGAAAGATTTTGCCAATTTATTTTGGGGACATTAAAATCTCCCAGTAAAACAGTTGGATAGTTTACAAGTGTTAATTTGTTTAGTATTTCACAAAAAGAAGACACATTTTCTATGTTTTGATCAAATGAGTCATTTTTTGGCGGTCTGTAGTAGCAAACTAGTTTTTCTTTCACACCTATTAGATCAACAACTAAACATTCATGTTGGCCGGGATAAATGTCTAAGTCGACAGGCACTACTTTAATACTCTTTTTTATAAACAAACAAACGCCACCACCCAATTTATCAAACAACCTATCCCTTCTGTAAACAAAGTAATTAGTATTTTGAATAAGTAGCGCATCAGAGACAGTTTTATCGAGCCAACTCTCAGTTATTGCTACAACTTCATGTTTATTTTGACTTTTGATTTTGAGTAAAAAATTCAAATTTTCAAGCTTATTTTTTAATGAACGCGCATTAAACATTACACAAGAAAAACCATAATTATTACCTGTGCAACTGTTTCACAAATTAGAATTATGGGCATTTGGATAGGTGGATGAATCACTATTACAGGCGGCGGATTTTTCTTTTTGCTGATTTTGATTTACAATGGGTTCAACAGAAGAGTCCATAGTGGCGGATCTACGGCGGGATATTGGATTTTCACGAGTTGAAGGAAGGATTTTCCATGAATCCGGAGAAGGCCCAGCGCGCAAAATATAAAAACTGGTTAAAGGAACTCCCGCCTCTTTAGCTCGGTGCTCACGTTCCTGATACAGTTCTCTTATTTTTTTCCGCTCCAAAAATGTGTGACTTTGGCAAACGAAGACATCTTTCCACGACGGGTATCCTTTCAATCGTTTAGCAGCAAATAAAATATGGCGAGCGTCCGCTGAGGGTTCCAAGACGACTTTAAGTAGACGCGGACGAGAGTTATCTATTTGTCCCATGCGGAAAATAGAGGTCGATCGCAAGATGGTGTAACCTTCTGTGGTCAAAAGCGAAAGAAGATTTTCTATTCTCTGTTTGTCCATTTTATCGGAACCTTCACTGAGATTTCCTATCACCAGTGCTTTTTTGTTTTCTTGACAGCGGGACTTTTCTGCGTTCCACTCGTATGACTCAGTGTCCTATTTTCATACATAAATAGCCCAATTTAGTATATAAAATTCTATATTAGTGCTAAAAAACTGAAATAAATAAATTAATGTGACTTTGTTTGCAAAGCGGACCCCTTCTGACCTCCCTCTGGATTTTAAACTGTCTGTCCCGGGTCGATCGCCCCCCCCCTCGTAAAAAACTTTGGGGGTACGGACCCCCCCATTGGACTCCCCTCCTAGCTTTCAAAGGGCCATTTACCCGGGGTAGGGCCATTTACCCGGGGTAGCCACACCCCTAGCTTAATGGTCATGCTCATGTATGGTTGGATATACGCAATAATACCGCATTTTTAGTGCTAGAATCAAATTTCAGGGGAAGGTCCGGGGTAGGGTACCCTCAATTTTTTTTGGGGGGGACAGTAGACAAGACCATAGATGAACACGGTCAAAAAGCTAGTGGGGGGTGTTTACCCCGGGTAAACGACACTTCAAAATCTAGGGGTGTCAGGTGGGGTCCAATTTCCAAAACAAAAAACTTTTAAACCATTATATATTTAATAATAGTTTTTTATAAGATAATACTACACTTTATTTAATAAAAAGCGATATTTACAGACCTGTGCACGGTCTGGAAATGCTCCCCCCCGTTTTATTGGAGGATTTGCCCCCCCCCCCGTTTTATTGTTTTATTGAAAAAGTACCCTAAAATAACGCCATTTTTGACCTATGATGACGCCATCATCGCGAATTTTTTGCAGTTTTTAGCCTATTTCAATGTATTTTAAGCCATTTTAGACCTGTTTTTACCTTATTTTCGCTTTTTTGTCCCTTTTTTCTCTTTTCCCTTCTTTTTTTCTCTTTTTTTCTCTTTTTTTCTCTTTTTTTTGTTTCCCCTGCTTGCCCCCCGTTTTATTGCCCCCGTTTCAAAAAATTTGCCCCCCCCGTGCCCCCCCATTTTGGAATTGCCCCCCCCCGGTTAAACCCGGGGGGGCAGTGCAAGGTCTGTATTTAGGTATAAAAAGGGTGTAAAAACATGAATTTGTGTTAAAATTCACGTTTTTGGAAGAAAATTTAGTATAAAAAAAAGTACTTAAAATTTTACTTAGTATTAAAAATTAAGAGGGAAGGGGGGGAGTCAGATTACAAAATCTAGAGGGGGGTAAAAATTCGAAAATTTGGGGGGGGGCTGGATTTTTTTCTGGAGGGGGGGGGCCAAAATTTCGAGGCTAGGGGGGTGAACTCCACCCTACCCCCCTTGTTCATCTATGGACAAGACGGTTGATAGTTTCAAAATTTTTGGCGTTAATATAACCCCACCCCAACCTCTCCCCTTTGCCCAGCTATGCCTGCTGATAAATCAGTAACTACTGACACACTATAAATGAGCTAAGCTGAATGTGATGTAATACGGTGATTCAAGGACACGAGACGAGGGTACTGAGCTAAAAAAATGGCGCCCAGAAAAAATACATTTTGCAAAATATCTTCGGAAAGAATATCTTCTGAAAGACTTTTAAATTCTCAACTAAAGAAAACTTTTTTTGCTAAGCCTAAGCGAAACCTTGAAATCAAGCTAAAACGACATAAAAAGTTTAAAAAAAGCTTTAAAAGTTTTTAATAATACTAAATAATTTACTGCTGAAAAAAGATATTTTTTCCCAAGGATACTTTGCAGAAGGTATTTTTTCCGGACACTGAAAAAATACGTTTGCCACAAACATGTAATTTGTTTGGACTGAATGAGCTGAAATAAATTTTAATCGTTTGAACGCGTAGACAATTAAACGTTACATAAGTCGTTTTGTTTTTAATTGTAAATAATCTTTTTTTTTCTTGCCATAATATAATGCAATTTAATAATAAAAAAACTACGTAAATAAAATTGTTTAAAAAACATACTAAAACACGAAATTTTACACACAATTTATACCATGGTTTTTTAATAAAAACAATGATAATGTTTGAAGCTTACTCCGAATCTCTAGAGCTTCTAAACCCTGTCTTTGAAAAAACCAAAGCATTAATATTAAACAATCATAAGTGGAATGAGAACGCCAAGAAGTTATTTAATTACTGTTTTTTTCTAAAACACATACTCGTATGAAAATACAAAACGAATTGAATTGTTTTTGCTGTCATTTTTATATTTAGACTTTTTATGAACTCTTGATTAAAATAATTAAGTTTTTTTTGATAAGATCTTTGGAAAAAATAATTTCTTGTCTTTTTTAGTCCAGTTTAGCTTAAAAGGAATTCACTTGAACACATGTTGATCATTTAAAACAAGGCAAACAAATCAAAAAATGCTTTTTAAATCAAAAAACTTACAGTGTTGTTAGATTTTTCATGTATGAGATTTTATGCATTTAAATCTAAGTATAGAGTCGTGAGTAAAATAATCCAACAACAGATCTAACCCATTGCGCGGTAAACTTTATTTTCCTAAGCCTAAGCAAAACCCAAAAATTAAGCTAAACTTCGCCGGTAGACTCCCACCATAATCTTTTAATATTTGATAATGTATAAATACAAATCGTTAGAAAAACGATGTTTTTTTGTGTATATAAATCCTAATGCGTTTTTGGTCGGGTTAATCATCCCCGGTTCTTTTAAAAAATACCAAATAATTTATTGTTAAAAAAGGCAAGCAATTGTTTTTCACAAAATATTTTACTAAAATGTTTTTGAAAGGTTAATAATAGCAAAATTATTTGCAATTATTTTTTCTGAAGGCATTAAGAATTCATTTTTTTTAACACACCACGAAAAATAACCACAAAAATGTTTTGACAGCACAATCAAACCATAACAGCAGCCTTAATGTTTATTATTTTTCGAGTCGTCTGATAGATTCTCAGCATTTTTAAAGCTAGTTATTATATAAAAAATGTACGAAAATTTAGACAAACTACACGAAAATGTTATGAAATTATTATTTTTAGTGTATGTCTTTTCAATAATTTTATTTTTATAATCCTACCTTTCATAAGTCAGTCAAACAAACTAAATGATATTTAAGTAAAACAAACTATTGTTATGCAATAAGTTCATCCCGCTTTATGCTAGATGAAGGTTATGTTTTTTGCTCGTCACTACCCTCGTGTCCAGTACCCTCGTGTCCCGTTCCCAATACAGGAAGCAAAAGAAGCTATCCTCAATGAATGATTCTTTGGAAATTAAGGCATTCAAGACATTGACATAGTACATGATACAAGTGGGCCTAAAGGAGGCGGATAAAAATTTGAGAAACACATTCTTACCATCAATACCGCTGTTTTTTCTGATTCCTTACTTCTGTCGGTTTTTAATTTTAAGTAAAAAATATCTAAATTTATATTAAAAAACTTGTTTTTAGTAAAACGTGTTTATGACAGTAAATTTTGACTAATTGTGCTGAATAATTGGTTGGGATAGAGTGTAAGAAAGTATAATTTAAGACTTGAAGAAAAATTTTTGGGGGAAGTGGTGGTTTTGCCCTTTGATTGTTTTAGAAGATGGATGGATTTAATGGTAAAAATTGCCTTGGATTTATTTGAAGGTGATTTCTGGAAAACTGCGCCATAGAGACCTAAAAGGTGTGGGGGGTCCCATAGAAAGAAATGAAAGATTTTGGGGCAGGAGACCTCCTTCCCCCCTCACAGCCAGGTTAAAGAGGAAGCCTCTTTTCTTTAAGTTAAAGCTTTAATAACTATGCCAGAACACCTAACTTTTTTTAAAAGCAAAAAATAAATTACAACATTACAAAATTTTTGCTTTCTTTAAAATTTAGAGGGGATGAAGCCCTCAACTCCCCTCTGGGTACAGACTGGGGGTTGGATTGGATCCAACCAAAACCCCATACTCAATATGCTAAAAAAATCTAAGTTCCTAAAAAAGCTGTGCTATGCTTTTACATGTTTTGCTATTTTTAATTTTAACTTTCGTTTTGTTTTTGTTAGGTTGTTGGTTGGTGTTGTTTGATTATAATTATTTATATGGCATTTCTTGAATATTTTGATTTTTGAATGAATTTAGTGTGGTTTGTTTCGCGTCTGAGAAGGACATGCTGAACGCCATCGACCAACTGGACGGGAAGGACGTGAACGGACGAACTCTTAAAGTCAGGGAAGCCAGGACCTCTCGCAGCAGATCCAGAAGGTAATTCAGTAATTTTTTTACTTCTTCAAAGTCAATAATTGTGGGTGGGTTATTTGATTGTGCGTTGCTCTGGAAGCTCTGACCTGGACATCCTTTTTTAACAAAGACCGGGGAAAGGAATGGAGACATAGATGAACAAGGGGGTTTGGGTGGGGTCCACCCCCCCAGCCTCAAAATTTTAGTCCTTCCCTAGAAAAAAAATCCAGGGCTCCCCCCTCCCCTCAAATTTTCAAATTTTTTACCCCTGACCCCCCTCTATATTTTAAAATCTGACCCCCCCCTCCCCCCAAGAAAACTTCAAGTACTTTTTGTATACTAAATTTTCTTCTAAAAACGTGAATTTTAACACAAATTCATGTTTTTACACCCTTTTTGTACCTAAGTATCGCTTTTTTTTTCAATAAAATGTAGTATTATCTTATAAAAAACTATTATTAAACATTTAATGGTTTAAAAGTATTTTGTTTAGAAATTGGACCCCACCTGACCCCCCTCTAGGTTTTAAAATCTTCCACCCCGGGTCGACCCCCCTTAGAAAGCTAGGGGGGTTCGACCCCTCCTAGGACCCCCCTCCTAGATTTTGAAATGTCATTTACCCGGGGTAAACACCCCCCTCCCCCTAGCTTTTTGACCGTGTTCATCTATGAGGAAAGCATAATTGCTTTTTACTTTAGTCAGACTTATCGTTATTCAGTAAGTTACAAAAAGCTAATTTTGGTTTTGCAAAAAAATAAGAAACGAAAATTTTAATTTTGATCTGTTTGATATACATTATATTTATTATTTATTGCCATAGGTGAGAAAGGTCCACCCTCTCCCTAGCTTCGAAATTTTGGAAACCCCCCAGACGAAAATATGGGGCCCCCCTCCGCCTCCCTCCAAATTTTCGAATTTTTTACCCCTGACCTCCCGCTAGAATTGGAAATCTGTTCCTCCCCCTCGGGAAAATTTTACGTACTTTTTTATACTAAATTTTCTTCCAAAAACGTGAATTTTTAACATAATATTCATGTTTTACACCCTTTTTACATCAGAATATCGCTTTTTATTCGATAAAATGTAGTATTATCCTATAAAAAGAACAATTATTAAAGTTGTTAAAAATGTTATGGTTTAAAACGTTTTGCTTTAAACACCGGACCCCACCTGACCGCTGACCCCCCTCTAGATTTCAAAATTTCGCGCCCCGGGTCGACCCCCCCCCCTCTAAAAAGCTAAGGGGGTCCGGACCCTCCTGGGACCCCCTCCTAGAATTCAAAATTCGATTTACCCGGGTAACTACCCCTCCCTAGCTGCCGCGACCGTTCTCACCTATGTTTATTGGATTTATTTGAAGAAATACCAAACAAGTTTTTAATTTTTTGTTTGTTTTTCTTAACATCAGACTATAAAAAACTAAAATTTTATAAAAAAAATATAATTTGGATGTTTTTATTGAATCTACAGCAGTGTCAAAAATTCCAAAATAATTTGCTAATCTTTTGCCAATTTCTTATTTAAGAACAAATTTTGGTTTTTTCCTTAAAAAAAACTGGTAGGTAGGTGTCGCTTTGTTAATTGTTAATAAATTAACAAAATCAAAATTTAATGTTAAACAGTCCTGTAGAAAGATAAACTAAGATAGCTAACATTCTAAGTTAAAAATTTTTTTAAACTAACAAGCAATAAAATGAATAAATGCAATTTTCCAAAAAAAGAAGTTAATAAAAATGGATAGTATTTTTATTTTTAAAAGTTTTAATATTTTTTAAAAGTTTTAATATTTTTTAAAACTTTTCAGTTTTCTTAATTAATTAATGTTTAAATAATAATGGAATTCTTGTGTAAGTATTCAAACGAATAGGACACAAAGTAGGGTTCTGTTTTAGAGCTCCGAAACCGGAGCTTTGGGGAAACTCAGTAAATACTTTATGTACGATTGTTTTGAATTGTTATAGCCGATCCCGTAAACGATCTCGCAGTGATTCCCGCTCTCGCTCCCGCAGCAGAACCAGATCCAAGTCTCGCAGCGCATCCAGAAGGTGATTTTATTACTTTTGTTACCCAGATTGATAAGTGTATATATATTATATATATAATTATATAATATATATTGCTTACATCTATCAATGCTTGCAAATAGTCTTTCATATTGAGCAAGCAGACCTGTGCGCTGCCCCCCCCCCCGGCGTTTTATTGGGGGTGTGCAGGTGTGAAATTCTAAAACGGAGGGGGCCAGCAGGGGAGAAAGAGAAAAAAGAAAAAAAAGTAACAAAAACCGAAATTTAAGTAAAAATAGGTCAAAAATGGCTTAAAATGCATTGAAATAGGCTAAAAACTGCAAAAATTGCGATGATGGCGTCATAATAAATCAAAAATAAAGTCATAATTTTGGGTACTTTTTAATTTTTGGGCAGGGGGAAGGGGCAAATCCTCTAATAAAGCGGGGGGAGGTCCTCCAATTCCAGACACAGGTCTGAACAAGGTGATTTGTTTTGCAAGTGCATTATTATTTTTTGATGCTTTAAAAACACCACACACTCAATGACAACCCATCACGTGAAACGTCTTGCCCTTAGTAGAAAGGTGTAAACGTCCCTTCCTGAAGTGAGGACTCATAACTGGAGGCGAGATACGACGGTGATTTTTTTAAAACAGAAAATTACCCTATCGGGATTGGAACCGGTGTCTCCTTTCCTTGAATTCTAGGCCTGTTCTTCTCGGTCCGAGGCCTACCATTGCACAATACGGGCTGTTTGTTATTTACTTTACGGCTTATACTCGCCAGTAGTTGTGAGTCATCACTTTAGAAAGGAACGTTCCATGTTACAAATTAAAAAAATAACGCAAAAAGAAACAACGTCCTTTAAACCACTTATGGGACAAAATATGGGTCTAGCAGCATTATGGCAGTTGTGTATATTTATTTTGTTTATTTTAGTCGCAGCAGAAGCCGTTCGAGGTCCGAAGAGCCAGATAAAAAGAAGACTAAAAATGATTCACCGAGGTAATTTTTTTATAAAAACATTATTATAATAAAGACTTATGAAACTTTTCTTAGATTGATTGAAATGTAAAATGGCGTTAATTTTATGACAGTCTTGGTGATTTCTAAAAACAAAACAAACCAATTGATATTTGATAATTTTTTTAACTTCACTTTAAACTTGGAGTTTGTTTAGTGTTAATCTATTTTATATATCCAGGAGTGTATTAGGAATGTCTAATCATAAAGTTTTGTTTTTCTTGGCTTTGAATATTCATCATAAAATAATTTAAACTGTACAAATAAGTAATACCAATAATATTTTATCATTTTTTTAGATCCGACCGTTCAGGAGATGATCGAAAGTCTAAATCGAAAAGCCCCGAAGAAAACGGAAACAAGTCCGATGATGAATAAAAAACTTATTTTGCAGTAATTTCGGTTTAAACAAGATTTCTTGACTACTGAAGTTAATTCAAAACCTTAATACAAGCCTAAAATTAATATTCCATCTTCCATCAGTCAGTAATTTATACATCACAAATATTCGTATTGTTTTATATTAAATAATTAAAAATTTCGTTGTAGTCAAGAAATTGATTTTGTATGACAGTGTTGTTGCTTCGTGTTTTCAATCTGCCAACTACCTTAATACGTTCAAGTAAATCACAGGTTGATTAAATATATACGTGGGTTGAAGTAGAAACAACAATAATTCCTATCTGTATGTATAATAAAACATAGTGGTAAAATTAATGTTTTGTTTTCAGATTTTTTAACTGATAAAATTAGTAAAATATCGTACTACACAATAATTAGATTTTTCGTACAATAAAGTTAAACCAATTTGTATGAATTACTTAACCCACCTAGTTTTGTTTGTGGCATTATGTTGTTTCTTTTTGATTCATTTCAATTACCGGTATTGTGTAAAAGATAAATTAGTAGGGGATACAATATTTTTTACATTAAAAATTAAGGGTCCGAAAATAGCTTTTTCACTTTTTTTATGTACAACAAAAACATTATACACTTACTTCCTGCTGTTTTTGGTCATTGCTTTTGTTTTTCGGCGCAAAATACTCAATAACTGTAATATAGATTGATAGTTATTTCAAATATCTACGTAAATCGTTTACAAAATTTCGTTGTATATGTGTATGAATATAGCAACAAGCAATGGCAAAAAGTAAGATTTCGTCCCTAATTAAAACAAGAAACGCAGTTATAGGAACTGAAGATTTTTAAAGTAAAAGTCATTAATAATGCTTTTCTAAAGTTTATTAAAATTAGTAAGCTGTTTTTGCGGCTAACAATCGTTTCCATGTAGTCATCGTATTTAATTATCATTTTTCGAATTAATTTCTGAGTCCTTTTTTATTTAACAAGGGGTACAATGGAGTATCAAACTACTTATTAACTTATTAAAGAAAATTTTTAAAAAAATCATAAATCTGGTAAACTGAACTGTTGTAAAAATGATTAGGCGTGTTACAGTGTTCAAAGTTTAAAATATTTTTTCATAGTGTAAACTTGCAAAATTTTATGTTTTTATGTTTTCTACGTTTTTTTTCTTGTGAAGTGAGTAAGTTTAAGCTTGATGTTTTGAAAATGACACACGCAAAAGCAAATTCGTAATTTATTTTATTAGACAAGTTTTATAAAACTGTTGCCTATTTCGGATTTTTATTGTCAGTCTCTGTCATTTGTTGGGTTTAGTTTAAGTGTATGTATGCTTGGTTCATAAAATTGTTTGCCCGTTTAGATTTTTTGTTAAAAGGAATTAGTAAAAGTTTCCATCAAATAATTAAATTTTGTATTTTAATACCAGCTAAACTAGAACTTACGCTTTTTTTAGCATAGCATACACTTTTTATTAAATAGTACACGCTTCGTCATTACTATTTTCACAAAAAGTCATATTTAATATAAAATCAAAGTAACTTGTAATGTTTAATATATTAATTATTATGTTAAAAAATAAAAAGGGTCTCAGTTAGAAGTATTTAATGAGTATTTTCACTTTTTGTGTCATAATAATGACGACTTGTTACTAATACTATGGAACGTGCATTGCGCATCTTAATTTTTTCAAAGCTGTTGGGATTTGTTTTCAATAATTTTTTTAATCAAAAAGAAATTATTTTTTTTATTTACAATTCTGTATAAAATTAGATTTTTTAAGTACTTGAAAATCTTTAAAATGCTTTAAAATGCCACGTGAGAAAAAACATTTATAAATTTTGTAAATGTTTTTCTCACGTGGCATTTTCGTCAATATCACTGGACTATCGGAGCTATATTTTTTTTTACTCCAGTAAAAATCAGGGGGTTAAGCGCCTCTTAAAATTGAGGGTTAATACCCTTTCCGTGCCTGTGAATGTTTAACAAAGACAATAAATGTCGAGAAATTGTTAATGTAAAACCAGTCAGAAGTTCCAAAAAAAGCTTGCGTTTGTGCGTGTTCAGATATGTGTATTGTACATTGTTTTGTTTTTGTAATCCTGCACTTTGTCAACCAATCTGTTATACTCTTCTTTGGACTCCTCTGTTTAGCAGGTGCTAGAGTAAAATACAATAAAATTGTTTTAAAACGCCACTATTTAACTTATCAAACAATACCCAAGTAATGTATCGTCGTTACTATGACACAACAAGTCACAAGCGTTTTAAAATACTCGTTTTTGCGACTCTTTTTGTGTTAACACACAGATTCTGTGAACTTTATGAGTCAGAGTCACGTTGAAATTAAACTGATTATGACTCTTTATCTCAGAGTAACGATGGTATGTACAAAATTCCATTCACTGGCGAACGACAAAACTTGAATTTTAAAACTGTTATATCTCGATAACGGGACGGAAGATTTGTACAGCACATATTACAACTGCGTAGCTCCTCAGACTACCGTTTTTAACTGAAATAATAAAAAAAATCTTGGCGTCACTCACTAAGGTTGATAGAGCGAAAAATCGGATCCCAAAAAAATTTAAATATTAGTAAATAAGAAATAGTCAAAAATAGAGAATTTAACATAAATTTCAAGAAATAAAAGAAGTATACAACTTATATTTTAATTTTTTTGCAAAAGTTGCTGGGTTATACGCAAAGGATACTTTTGTATATGAAAATCATGAAAACATCACTATTTTAGAAAAGATAATGGAAAAACTTCCAGTCGTACTTAAATAAAATGTTTATATTTTTTGAGGCAGTTAGAGCCGTTTTACTAGAAAATTGCAGAAATGTTTTTAGCGGTTTATGAAACTTCATGTTTATTTTCCATAACAATTTTATATTCTAGATGTTTTATAATCTGGTTTATATAGGAATCTGACTCGTAAATTGCTCCTTTAAAAGATTTTTCAAATATACAGTTTGAACGCCACAGCAAATACAAGCGCCACACCAAAGATTTTTTATGCCTGAGGAATTTTTAAATGCTGAGAAAGACAACTCCATTAGTTATTTTGGCGCAGTTTAACTTGTAATTGTTTCGACAGCCTCGAACAATTACGATGGAAGGTTTGGCTTGTGTTCGTGATTTTAAAAGGAAAAAATAAAAAATTCCAATCTAAAACAAAAAGCACCTTGAGAAATAAAAAAATTTCTTTTGGTTGGTTGCTCGTTTGAGTTTGTATAATTTTTAAGCACGCAGTTAAAGTCCTTCAATTTTTAGGTACTCCAAGAAATTTGGTCAAAGCCTCCTTTTTAACAAAAATCGTTTAGCCCTATTTTTAAATAGATACACAGAATTGGAAATTTTTATGCCTATTTTTTATATTTTGCATAGTTAGGGTATCTTACTTCGACTGGTTAGATAGTGTTAATTTTTGTGCAAAAATCGTTTGTGGATGTATACTAGTGATGTTTTTACTCCGATATCATGCTCCGGAGCTCCGGCCATTTAAAGCGGATAGATCTCGGAGCTCCGCCCCTTCACTGAGCGATTTTAAGCTGATTTAAGCTTAAAATTGATTTGAAGTTGCTCTATTTGCATTTTTAAGACAATTTCTAATGTTTTAAATACGTTTTGAAACAAAAATTAGTTTACAAAAAAAATTGACAAAATAATCTTTGGCATCACTCTTCAATTATTCATAAATTTAGTAAAAAATAAGGCTGGAGCTCTGCTCCGGAGCTGTGGGGGATGTCACTAATGTACACATAACTTCATTTTTTTAATAGTGCTCAATAAATATAATTACACTTTTTAATAAAAAGTGAGTATAAAAAGTAGGGGAGATAAGACAAAAACTAAAAATTAGAACTGAAATAAAGCAGAAACTATCTAAAAATATAAAGTATTAAAAAATATACTGCAAATATAAAGTGCAGTTTTGATTAAAAATACGTTTCGCTCCTTTTAACTACACATCCGATTTTAAACCTTTTAACCTGTAAGATTCGTATTCAGTTTTATCCTGATCTTGTGGGGACGTCTTAAAAAAAGTGGACCCCCTAATACGCGCTATGGGGCACATTCTGACATTCTGTTATGGGGCGCTGTTTGCTCATTCAGTTTAATCCGTTGAACGGCTCGGGAGAAATTTCCAATTTTCTTATAAAGGCTGGTTCATTTTTTATGTAAAAACGTCCTTTGGACAAAATCCAAAGGACGTTTTTACATACTATACGCTGTATTTGTCCTTTGGACTTTTCCAAAGGACGTTTTTACATAAGTATGAACCAGCCTTAATGCACAAACATTTTATTTTTCATAATAAAATCAATCCAAATTTTAAACTTTGTTAATATTTCAAACGCATGCTTTAATTTGATCAGCTGCGTATTTGATTGGTATAAAAAGGCTTACAAAGATTTTTCGCCAGCTAATCTATCGGTATAATCACGATTAAATATGTTTCACCAATATTTGCGCAAGTGTTGAAAAGTCCATTGTTTTAGCCGCTCAGTCGGCTGTACTATTGTCCAATAGCAAAACGCTTCTTCCTATTGTTGGACTTCTCCCCAAACAATGCAGTCAAATAAAAACAAGGAGTCTTCAAGAAAGGTTTGGCATATAGTAAAAATGAAAAAAAGACGTTAGTTTTATTTAGCTTTGGCGCTTCCAAAGGGCATTAGCGCTGTGATTTTCAGAAATGCACCTGGCAGCTGTTCTACTTTCCTTTCCTATTATTTGTTTTAATTTCCAAACTGCCGGAAGTTACATTTCGCGCTTTTACCCATTTTCGGTAAGTTTTTTTGTAGTTGTTTAACGGGACTCACCAGGCTAACTGAGGAACAACTGATTTGGTGAAGCTATGCTTAATTTTACTTCCGTTAAAACAAAAGGAGCGGCTGGAATGTACCGTTCTATTTTTGCCTCTTACGAATTTACGATAGCAATTTGATTTAGATGTGGATTAAATTCTTATTTTTCATTCGATTATATATGAACATAAAGCAATTTACTGGGTTCCAATACACAAAATTGTATTAAAACCCAAAAATTACTATGTTTTAATGCATTGTGTTAGAAATACATAAAGTTTCTTAAATCGCGCTCGCATTTTATAAAATATATTTATCCACCCAACTTATAAATGATTTGTATAAAACTGATCTGTCATAGCCTAGCTTGCGTATGTTTTCCTGCTTTTTGCCTACAACTGAAAATTTCGTTTAAGTAAAAAAACTAATTCCTCCTGTTGCTCTTACCAATGTTTTGGTGAGTTTTGTGAAATCCACATTGTGTCAACAGAAACATCAACGTCGAGTCGAAGTTATGATGCAGTGAGAAAGTGTTCGAATTAGGGTAGTGCATTTAATTTCGGCACTTTTCCAAATTGGGCATTTTTGATTTTGGACTATATCTTTGGTAATCCTGGACGGAATACGACGTTTGATAGCTCAAATGAGAGCTAATTATATGTAGATGACTGTAGTGAGTTTTTATTTGTTATGTTATGATATTTTCATGTGAAATTGTGTGATTTATAAAAAATAAAATTGTTACTCGTTTTTAGAACATGGGCATTTCATGATTACGCAATAAATTGGTTTAAAAATTAAACTGTCCTGGTAAAATTAGTCTATTTTCCGAATTTTTAGTCCCCGTGGTTCTACGTTGCGTCTGTGGTGAGCAATCGTTATAAAATAAAATAGTGTAATTTCGGCACACATATTGCTGAAGGTAAAAACAGTTTAATTAAGTGGTCGGGTGTTAAATTGTAGTTGTAAATAGTTAAAAGACAACGTTGTAATGTGTAGGGGTCATAGCACTGCGCTTAAACTCAATTAAGGGGGTCCTTTTAAAAAGTGCCGAAATTAAATGCACTTTTTTCCCAAATTTTGCTCATTTTGATACCATTTGGCGTTTTAGCTGTAACTTTTTGCCAATTACACGTTGAACAACAAGTAGAAGCTTAAATTAAAAAAAATTGCCTGGAGATAATGATAGGCTTCTAAATTTTTGAATGTGATCTTTTTTTGACTGAGAAACAATCGATTGTTTGTAAAGTGCCGAAATTAAATGCACAAATTTAATTTCGGCAATTTTCCATTTTTTTAAAAACTGATTTAATTAAGTAAAAAAACTATTTTCGTACAGTGAAACTTTTGTGACGCAACGCAGTATCGTAAAAGCTTCAAAATGAGCTATCAAACATGAAAATCGGGCCATACAGTGAAAAGTTACATCGGAAAAACAGAAAAGTGCCGAAATTAAATGCACTACCCACTTACTGAAAGTCCCGAAATGCAGTCTTTACTCAGACAAAATTGCATAAGATTAGAGAACTTCCGACTGTGTGTTACACAGTCGTTGAAATTATAGGTAGATTATTCCACGGTGTAGATTTTTTTATCATGTAAAAAATCTATTACGACCTGTGGAATAATCTACAATTTCTGGAATAATCTACATAATAATTTTTTCTGCAAAATACTTCTAGATTATTCTACATAACCGCGAATTTGCAAACGAAAAACCGCAAACGTAAAACTTTTTCATGATGTTTTTTTTCTCACCTAATGTTGTCAAATATTCAACTTTTTTCTGTTGAACGCAACGTATAAATTATTTTACATGTTAAAACATCAAATATTTTGAATAATTTAAATTATTTAATATTATTATGTGGATAAATTTGCTGTATGCATTTTGCGTTTACAATTTTTTACTTTGCAAACTTCAAACTGTAAAAAATTGTGAATATAAAATACTCAGATTAGGTTTTTTTCACGTACCCTAAAGTTGTCAAATATTTTAGGTTTTTTGTTGCATCGGACGTATAAATGAATTTATATGTTAAAACATCGAATATTTTAACCACTGCAGTATGTTAACAAACTTCATCCAGGAGTTTTGCGTTTGCAAATTTTTATTTCTACGTGATAAAAAATCTACACTGGAAAAATCGGTATCGGGCAAAGTCCCAACTGAGGAAAGTCCCAACCAACCGATGAATCTCCCAACAGTGCGCTGTTTCATAAATGTTACTAACATTTGATTCTTTGTAAATATTTACAAAGAAATGAAATCCTATGATAAAGCATAGGGATTTTTGCAATTAATATTTATGCAAATTTTTGGTTTTTTATAAGTTTTTCCAAAAGTCTATTGCATTTTCATTTCTTTGTAGCTTTCTACAAAAAAGAAATGGACTTCAACAAAAAAACAGCATGTTGGGAACTTTTATGAAACAGCGCCCAGTTCAAATATTAGAAATACGTTTGCAAAACCGGTGTTAAACACGATAATTTTAAACAACCGAAAATAAATAAATGCATTAAATGAATGATAAATGGAATTATGCAATTTTGTAAATGTACTTTCAAAAATGCAAGTTTCCACCCCAATGAGAATTTTTTTTTGATTTTTGGGTTTTGCTTAGGCTTAGGAAAAAAATAAAGTTTTTACTCTTCAGTTTAAAAAGCATCATTAAATACAAATTTACCATAATACAATTTTGCTTGATTTTTAGGTTTTGCTTAGGCTTAGGTACTCAGTTTTTTGAATAAAAAATTTAATGCTATATTTTTATTAATTATAGTGTTAATTGACTAAAAAATAAAATGGTGTTTGTTGCAAACGTATTTTTTGATTCTGTTGGGACTTTCAACAAACAGTTGGGAGATTCACCCTTTTTGTTGGGAGATTGCTCGGAACCGAAAATTCTACCTGCAATTTGAATATGTTTCACACACAGTATGACATTCTCTACTCTTATGCATTTTGACTCAGACAAGCTTACCGTCTATGATACAATACTTACGGTTTTACGTCATTTTTATTATAGTATTAATATTCGGTTGCCCGATTCGCGTTGAGTAATATAAACACCTTAGATATTCTGTTTTAAGCGAGATTGATTGTCTAAAGTAATAGATCAGTAAATTATTTCGTTATATTTGTTATTTTCGCATTATTTAGGCTATGCAAAAAAAGAATGATGTGAACTGCAAAATAATGTTAAGTGGGCATAGCTTGCTATTATAATTAAACGAAAATGCCATACCGTTTTTTTGCCAAAATCGACCTAAAATTTTATTTTGAAATAATTTAGCATGTTCTATACAACGTTTTTTTTCCAATAATACTTTAAAACTATAGTTTATACGAAAATGATGCGGACTGGCGACAAAACTCCAACTTTGAAAGGTCATATCTCCATAACGCGAGGTAGAATATGTACATGACATATATCAGAGCATAGCTCAGTCTTTTGGCTATCTTTTGAAAGGGTTAGAAAAATTGTTTTTCTATGACGTCTTCACTACGGCGAATGTGGTAAAAAAACCTGGTCGGAAAAAAACAAAACTTTTTTATTAGTACGAGATAAAAAACGCCGCTCGGTATGCTAACTAATTTAACTAATAATAACTAATTTATTGGACCGAGCTCCGGAGCATGATATTATTGTAGGTAGTAACCTCTAGTTTATCTTTATCAGTGGTTATCACAGATGCGTTTTTAGAAAAAGTCCCGAGGTGGTTGGGTTCGGCGTCAAGTGCCAGGTAACCCGAACGGTTCTTTCTGCATCACCAACAACCACTGCGCCAGCGGCTGCTGCATACTTCAAGAAGTGTACTCGGGGATTTGTGTGTTGCAGGCACAACCGGGGCAAGTCTGTGGCTTACAAACTGTAAACAGTAAGTTTTTTGTTTGTTTTTTTTAAGACAAAAATTTTTTAACACATTTTACTATATTAAGTACCATTTTTAGCGATTTGGAATTTTTTAACTATATGAAGCATCTTTTAGCAATTTAAAAATACCCCCCTTTCGTCTTATTTGGACATACCTCCTGGGGGCTTTTTGAGATTTGCCCCCGGGACATGCCTCTTTAGTCGGTTTTTAACCTGTATACCGGGATAAATACCCCTTTAAGTTTGGGCAGGTCGGACACTTATAATATTGTATTAGAAGAATATGTAATATAAACAAATGTAAGAAATGATTAAAAACCTTAACTGGGTTTTTATTAACCCTATTAGGGGCCATGTCGCCCTAATTAGGGCGCATATAAGTTTTTCTCAAGTACTCCATGTACTCATGCTCACAATGTGAGTACTCACATTGTTTTGCAATGTGAGTACTTAACAAATACTAAACTTACATTAATTTTGAAATACTATTTACTGCTCAATACTCACTGAGTTTACAAAAAATACTCGAGTAATATTCAATACTCATACTTCTATTGATTTTTGTAGATTATTGTGAGTAATGAGTGTTTTTGCTATTTTTGGTGGACATTTCTATGATGTTTTTAAAAAAATTTATAGAATTTTTAAAAAAAAGTATAAAAGAAAACAAATATTAATGCTTGAATATCTCACAAAATAACCTATCATTTTATTTTTACGGTATGTATGGTATTAGTAAAAAGTGGCAAAGGAAACATTAGTTGGAATAATCTATTTTGCGTCTATTTTGTTAAACATTGTGTCAAAACAAACAATTTTAGAATGAAATTGCAGTGTTTTATCTTTTAAATAAAATCTGCAAGAAAACGAAAACTACAAGGTATTTATTTTAGAAAGTACTATTTGTACTTTTCCAAAAACCAACCAAATGTTCCCAGATTTTTTTTACTTTTTACGTTTCACAAAAATATGATAAAAATCCCAAGTTGTTTTTCACTAAAACACGAATATCTCCACAAAAACTTTGGTAAATTTTACAACCATAGTGCCAAAATGAAGCTAACAATACGCTTGTTTTTATTTGCAAAAATAAACGACGTAAAGGAAAATATGATCACGTACGATTTAAAAAAAATACCTATTTTGCCATCAAGTTTTAATATTGAACTTCTAAATTTGGTTTAAAAATAAAAATGTAATATTAATACATTTTTTAACACCATTGTTACGTTTTCATAAAAATTAAGTGTTTTTCTTCCTGCTATTACCATCAAGTTCTAACGTAGACCTTCCTAATTTTTGGTTTTAAAAACAAACATAAAATATAAATATATATTTTTTAACAACACTTTATTTGGAACTAAAAAACTACATTCTGCAAAATATCTTTAGAAAGAACATCTTTGGAAACGTTTTTAAATTTGTAGCAAAAGAAACTTTGTTTTTTGTAAGCCTAAGCGAATCCTTAAAATCAGGCTAAAAACATAAAAAAAACCTTTCTAAAAACCTAAAAAGTTTTTATGCTAAAAACATGCCGAATAATTTACTGCTCAAAAAAGATATTTTTTCTAAAGATATTTTGCGAAGGTATTTCTTCCAAACACCCTATGTTAACACGGCGAAATATTTAAAATTAGCGTTTTTTACTCCTATTAATTTTCAGTGAACGATTGGTTAACCGTAAGTAAAATTATACATTATTTTACAAACTATAAGTAAATTCATAGCATTTACGGCATATGACTTATAAAATGTTAGCAGTCTTGTATTGCATTAAAACATAATAAAAGTAAATTACTCGTTAAATAGGTACAATAAGTTGTATCTTGTTGTAATAGGATGAATTGAACTTTAAATTTCAAATCTAAACAAAAATTTAACTTTAAAGAGTACAACAGAATGAATAAAAGTGTATTTCAAATTATTTTTACCTTAAGATGGTAAAATTTTTAAAATCATTTGTCCATTATATTTTTTTCTAATTTATTTAGTTTGCAGCACGCTTTTTAATGCTGTAAAAAATTTTTTTTCAAAGTTTCAACGGTAGCATTGCAAACGCACTATTTAGGAACCGTTGTGTCACTCATACCCCCTATCATACCTGAGACCGTCGTGTCGTACGTACCTTTCGCCTCCCAGGACCGTCGTGTCGCGCTTCCAAATCTTTCCTGCATAAGTATTCATTTTTAAACACTCACAACACAACAAGAGGTCTTGATTGACTCTGCCGTGGGCTCTTTTCCCCTTGTCCGCCCATTTTAGGGGACTGCATGCAAGGGATAATGTTAGAAATTATCCGTTTTTCTATTTCCTCAGAGAAATCTTAGCTGCGCTCCTAATAGTTAAAGCCCTATTTTTCATGAGCAAAATACTCATACTCATGCTCATTGAGTACTCAAGAGGTTTTTAATATGATTACTCACTACTAAACTTACATTAATTTTTTGGATGTGAGGATTGGGGGGGGTGGGAAAAGCAGGGGGGAAGGGAAGGAAGGGGACAGCATTGGGGGTTGTGGTGGGTTGGGGTGGGTGGGGGGGGGGGGGGGGGGGGTTTGTTTGTGGGGGGGTGGGGGTGGTGGGGGGGGGTTGTGGGGGGGGGTTTTTTTTGTGTTGTGTTTGTGTGGGGGGGGGGGTGGGGTTTTTGGTTGGGTGAATAACAATTAAGCTGTTGTTTGTTTTAAATTAATGTTCTTTTAAATTTACGCAATTGTTTTTGTTTTTTGATTTCTAAATGATTTAATAAACTTGATCAAGACTTGATAAACAAAATCATCTTTTTTACTACTGTAGCCACTAAAAAGGATTAAAGTTTATAGTTACAATGCTATTATTAGGGCATCTGATATGATTGTTTCGCTTGAATTTAATTATAGTTGGCATTCAAAAATAACAATGAAAATTAGCAAATAAATCAAAAAACAACATGCATTTAGATAACTGCGATTGTTTTTTCTTTACGTGCTTTGTATGTTTTACATACATGTCTTTATAAAATATTGTATTTTTGAATTTTGAAAAAATTTTGACGCAAAGAATATGCAGTACTATGTTTAAATGCGGTGAACTGTTTCGTTCATATTCTAAATATTTCTGTAATATGTTTATTTTACTAAATGATCTGAAATAATTCTGAAACTAATATTTAAGTGCATTGTGATGAAATATTTATTGATCAGTTCCAAAGATTATATTTAAATAGGAATCAAGTAGGCTTTTTATGGTCGTGAGAATGGGTGTAATGAGGAAGGGTGTTGGCATTATTTTCATCAATTTCTCTTCCTATTAGACACCTGCATCGTTCCTGGAACACGTTCCAGGAACGCGCCTGTGAAGGGTGTAAAATCTCAGCCTGTGATTGGCTATGATAAATTCCAGCTTTTGATGTTAAACTTTGCCCCCTGTATCGTTCCTGGAACGCGTTCCACGCCCTGGGAAGGGTGAATCTCAGCCTGTGATTGGCTATGACATCAATTCCCAGCTTTGATGTGCCGACTTCGCCCCTAGTGGCGTCGACCGTTTGCGCGTTCTGGGAACTCCAGGGATCCCGGGAAAAAGCCAGACGCGTTCCAGTGTGGAAGTCCTTGGACGCGTCAAACGCTTCTCTAAAGCGTTCCCGGAGCGCGGAACGCGTTCCAATCCTAGGCTACTTTCGGCCGGTACTGTACTCACTACTAAACTTACATTAATTTTTTAATGTGAGTAAGCTCACATTAAAATTTTCGTATTCAAGAAAAGCCTAGGTGCCCAAGCCTGGTTATAAGTAAGCAAAAGCCCCAAATATATGCGAGTTCAGATTAGTAGCCCAAACTGGGTCACACATTATAGAACAAAGCTCCAATTGCACTTCCCACTTAGAGCATTGGTCCAATTGGCGCACTAAATGTGTCTGAATAATCTGTTGGTCATATTATATTTTTTATTTTAATTCTATATATTTTTAATAACAGCAAATATTTATTGTAACTGACCGACCACTTCTTTTTCTCGTATTGAAACCTTTAATAGAAACAAACAAAAGAAAGTTGGAAGAAAAATGACAAGTATGGACCTACCTAGCATTACAAAAATTTGGGTCTGCGGTCCCGCCCCGAAATCAGAATTCGTTATGAAACCAATGATTTTTACCAAATTCTTTGAAAAATCGGAGATTAAACAACTATATTAACACAATTTCGAGTATTTTTGTTAGCTTTTGACCATTATTTAGAGCTATTTTAAGCGTAACTAAGATTTTTCATATGTAATTTTTTTTAGTTAATCAGAAAAAAAAACATTTTGTGATGCTTAATTAAATTAACAAAAAGACCACTAAAATGTTTCAAGTTGATGTTTTATTTGTATATAGTATTACCAATTTCAAAAATAATACAAAAAATACATTTAATTTGAGAAGAACTATGTTTCATGGTGGGAATGCCGACGAAATTTTTGTTATGCTAGGTAGGTCCATAGTAACAATTATTCCCACAGAAACTGTCATATTTTTTGGTAAACTATGTTTGTTTCAAGTAAAAAAAGCAAAAGTACCCGTTTTCTTGATGTTTTGGACACTAATTTGGAGTTCCAAGAAATGCCTAAAAATACTAAAAAAACAAATTTAAAATTAAATTTTTTTTCTTCAGAAAAATCCACCTAAAAAACAAAAATCAACTTTTTCAAAACTCATACGCAAAAATATATAACATAAAAATAAAATAAAAATATGGACTTCATATATTATTGCTTAAACACTTCATATACTGTCCTAACTGGGACGCGCCCTAATTAGGGCCCTCAAAAAATCGATTTAAATTTTACTGTTTTGTTATTTTTTCACAAAAAAATCTGTCTATTTAAATTTTAATAGGTAGGAATTGTAAATTTTATGAATATAAATAAATACAAGGCGTTCAATTATTCATTTTAAAAAAAAACTAATAATTTTAATAATGAAATAATGGTAAGTGAAGTGTTTTATGAAATCACTTTTTTTTCTAAATGCCCTAATTAGGATGTGCCTTAAATAGGGCGTTCTTTTAGTAGAACATGCCTTAATTAGGGCCATTAAACACCCTAAGTGAGAATAAATTTTTAGAAACCAGGCCCTAATTAGCGCATTTGAGTGCCCTAACTAGAGCACACTCTATTTAGGGTGCGCCCTAGTTATGACAGTAACTGTGTTTAAACAGTATATGAAGTCACATTTTTTATTAAAATACAAAAAAATCTTATATTTTTATATATTTTGCTCATGCTTTCACTCAGAAGAGCATTAAATTTTAATAAAATTCTTTTTATAAACCTTTTCAAAAATAATAATATAATATGATGATTCCCATTTAAACTCTTCCCTATTATGCTTAGTTTATTATGCTTGTTTTTAGAATGCGGCGGATGCAGCCCCGGCTGCTGTTGTGGAAACCGCTGCTGCGACAGACCTGGGTGCAGTGCGTTGGCTGCGCCGCGGATTAACCTGGCGGGAAGCGCTGCGCCCTTTGGCAACATTGCGACGACGGCAAGCGGCAGTGTTTTAACTTGCATTGGCTGTAATTCCAATTTAGGTGGACTATTACCAAAATGCACAAACAATAATTGTCAAGGGAATTCGTTTGACAAGGTTCCGGTGTATAATATTCCTGCTTTGTCATCCGGTTAGTGTTGGAAACACTATATGGGTTCTTGAAAAACTTATATTTTAGATTTTACTTTTGATGTGAAATCGCGCAATCTGGAGATGATTGCGAGCATAGTTCACCCTTTAGTGTCTATTATACTAATGCAACTAAAAATTTTTTGAATTATTTAAGCCAAATTACGCAGTCTGTCGGAGCCTGCCGTGACAATTTTTTCCTAAAATATTTTTGTTATTAAAATGTTGTTGTTAAACTTGTTAAAATATTTTTCGTTGTGGGAGTTTAATAAAAATAAATAGATCTTTGGATAAAGGTGAATAATCTGAAGTAGATTGTAAAAAAATGGGACTCTATAATAGTTATGTTGAAGCAAAGTTTTTATAACATTGGGTTAAAACAGCTTAATTTAATTTTTTATTAAAATTTTTTATTAAAAAGCGATTATTGAAATCGCTTTTTAGAGGGAGGTTCCTTTGAAAAAAAAAAATTTTTTTAGATAAATAAAACTATTTTAGATTAACGTGTAATCTAGCGTACCCGGGAATATCTTGATGTCTTTTTATATATTCACGGAAAAAAATACAAAAAAGTAACTGTGTGCATTGTCACACAGTATTTTATATTTGACTAAAATTATTTGGCGCAATGAGTAATAAGTGAAAAAAAAGCTAAAATTCAACGCGTTATTATTTTTAGACTAACTGAAAACTTAGCTGCGGATAAAAACCTGCTGTTCAGTGAACTGGCTTCTGAACAACGAGTTGCCTTATTTTGGAAGGAATCATTTAAAATTCAATTTCATACGCTACCACCATCAAATTTATTTGCCTCCTACCTCTTTCCACCTAAATTTTTCTGTTTCCCGCCTTTAAGATTACAGATTAAGCTTTCTCTCCTAACATACGAATGGCCCTACCTGGCTCCGCGGTCCCGCCACAAAATCAAAATTTGTCATAAAATAAATAAGTTTTACGCAATTTTTTCAGAAAATGAAGAAGAATCAGCCACAATATTAGATGAATTTTATGAATTTTTGTTGGGTATTTTATGAATACTGCTTTAGTAGCTTAGGTTTTTCATGTTAAAATTTGCTGAACCAAGCAAAAAAATTTATGCAATGCTTAATTTACATATTACATGAAGCCGTTAAAGTTCTTGAAATAGATGTATTAATAATTTTGACAATTAAAATTTAAAAAAAAAGAAAGGAAAAGATATCTGTGACGCATTTTAATTTCGCGGCGAGATCGCCTACCCTAAATTTTAATGCCATAGGTAGTTCCATATTTTGACAATTGGTACCGTTGTTATTGTTTATTTAAACGTCAAATAAATTGCATATATGGTTTTTCCAACTTATAATCCGGTCTTACTGTGTACAAAGTAACAGCTTGCAGCTCTTGCACCAGCAAGTGTTGCTGCAATGACCGATGCTGCTCTGCTTCCAACTGCGGCAGCGTAACGCAAATCGTTCCTGCAGAAAAAGAGCAAACCAGAACTTGCAGCGAATGCGTGTCTAATTGCTGCTGCAATAACGTGTGCTGTTCATCGTCTAACTGCCTTTCAGCTTCCGTATCCAATACAGCAGTGATTTCTACCAGTGGAAACGCTCCTGTAACCAGTTGCAGCCTGTGCGATTCTGGATGTTGTTGCGGGCAAAGTTGTTGCGCTGCTTCAAACTGCCAACCGATTTCTAACGTGATCACTATACCCGCTAACAATAATATTGCACCAGTGCCAGCGACAGCGCTGGTTACAGGTGGTACTTCTAGTGCAAATACTTTAGTCTCTGTGGTACCCGAACTCTGTAAGCAATGCAACACCCGTTGCTGTTGTGGCCAACAGTGTTGTGCAGTTAATAATTGCTTAAATTCGCTTGGAGTTGTTAAACCACTGCCTTTAAGTCCCACTAGTGTAACCGGGTTCCCACAATCTACTGTAAATGCTGTACCCTGCGATCAATGCAGTACAAAATGTTGTTGCGGTCAACAGTGCTGCGCAAAAAATATATGTTCCGGACTAAACCAGCAAATTCTATTAAAATATCCAGAATTGACCAGTATTAATTACATACCGGCTCTACCGAGCACAGAGTCGCCACCTATTCAGGCTCCAGCTACAACTGTGGCAAGATGCAGTCAGTGCAGTACAGGCTGCTGCTGCGGCAACCAATGCTGCTCCGAGGCTTACTGTCGTGCCGCTGATTTTGGCGCGGCCACCAATCCTGTTGTAAATTCTGCAAACGCAATTCCCAGCACTGTAGTATCTCAGAGCAGTTCTACAACACAGTATACAGCCTTTTGGTGCGCAGAGTGCGCCAGTTTTTGTTGCTGCACCGCTGGAACCAGCCTCGTTTGCTGTCCACAAAGTAACTGCGGTGTCAGCGCGTTGGCGGCTCAAGCCGGATCGGTACCGCAACCGGTGGTCACCAGTAACCTTGTACCGACCAACACCGCCACCAGAACCAGCACTGCAACTTTTGATTTTCTCAACAACTACGTGAATAACAATGCGGACCAAATAGTGGACCAATTGATGAACACTTTAGGGTACCAGTATCCGGCTAACTTAGGTTACTATCAAAATGTCGTTACAAGTCCTTCGCAATCGCAAAACGTTGGTTATCAGACGCCAAATGTGCTGCAGATACCGGGCAATTCCTATAGTGTTATATCCCAGCCGCCCACTTCCAACGTATTCAGTTATGGCGGTCAGCCTCTAATTCCGAATACAGTCCAATATGAAACGGTGGCCGGACAACCGCTTATCAGTTTGCCAACGGCTCTTTACAGCGGCAACGACAAGCCCACACAAACACAGGTATGAGTTAAAGCAGGTTCACACCGGAGTGGCAGCTGATAAGTGACGCGTTCACACCGCAACCGCAGCAACAATTACGATGTAATGATGTAAACGCGCACAGAACCCGTCACTTGTCACTTACCATTCCGGTGTAAACCAGACTGTAGTGTAACGATTATCAAATTTTACCTTAGGAGTAAAATTTGTAAATATTTAACCTGCTAACAATATTGAGATGTTTGCAGGTTTGAACCCAAAACTTTGCATGCAAGCTAATAAGTTTAAAAAACTTTACTGCGAAGTTTCGAACCACCGTTAAGCAGTTAAATTTGTTTCTCACGTTTATTTATAACGAATTCCAAACCCGGTTTTAAAATTAGTAATATTATGATTTAGAGTGAGAGGAGCAGCAAATTGAATACGCCTGGTTCCCCCCCATCTGTGAGTTTTTCAAATATTTTAACTAAGGCTTGGTCATATTTGCATCCGAGAGCCAACAAGGTCATCGTTTTATTTTAAACGTGAATCTAATACCTACAACACAAATAGAAGACCGTAGTTTTTTCTAATGAAATGATTTTTTTCTTTTAGTTTAAGTCTTACTGTCAGATTAAAGCTAAGGCTGGTCTGAAGAACAATGACATTAGAGGTGATGCGATTAGTTTACCGGGTGCATAACGTTATTAAGATATATTAATTTTCTAATTAGGTTTAAAATAGTTTAAAATTTTTAGCTGACATATTCTCCGACACTTTTTCAACCGCTAAATGAAGGGACACTAGGTGCACACGGGTGGGAAATACGAGCTAAAGTGAATTTTCGTAACTGGAATGACAAAGATCAGTTTAAATTAGAATATAGCTATAGTGTAACTGTTGCCGCTATTTATTAAAATTGTGTCGTTACGTCAGGAAGCTTTGCATGAAATTTTAGCAATATGACATTTTATCTTATTTGAAACCAAAATTTTCTTGGTTTATTTTTTTTAAAAAACTATTTTGCGATAAAAATTTACGGTCAAATTTTTTTAGTCAATAATCGTCTGCAAGCGATTCTTGAGATTGGTTTGAATTTATTTGAAGAAACCTTTGATAAAATACTATGAAACCAGACTTTGAAAATTGATTAACACCAGGAATATATAAGAGAAGAATGTACCACTCAATACAAAAAATCGCACCCATCCGTGCATCAGTTTGCCATAAATAAACCCCCCCGGAGGGGTTTATGTACCCCCCGGGGGTACATAAACCCCCCGGGGGAGTATATAGACCCCCCGGGGGAGTATATAAACCCCCCGGGGAGCATATAAACTCCCCGGGGGAGTGTATATGCTCCCCCAAAATTTTAAAAAAAATAATTTTTTTTTAAATTTTGGGGGAGCATATACACTCCCCCGGGGGGGTTTATATGCTTCTCCGGGGGGGGTCTATATACTCCCCCGGGGGGGGGGGTCTATATACTCCCCCGGGGGGGTCTATATACTCCCCCGGGGGGTCTATATACTCTCCCGGGGGGTTTATTTATGGCAAACCGATGCACGGATGGGTGCGATTTTTTGTATTGAGTGGTACATTCTTCTCTTATATATTCTTGTTAACACTGATGAAATAGGTATTGGTCGGGATTTGGTTGATAGATGTAAAAGTGTACATCACTGGCCATGGCCACGATGATTCGCAAAATTTTTTTACAGCGGTAACCTTGGTTGTTTGTAAGCAGATTTTTTAAGCCAATAAGAACTATTGTAGTGCTTAAATTAATACGTAAAGCCGCTAAAATTTTGTAAACAAGTATTCCTGAGAATTTAACAAAATAAGGTTCTTTTAAAATTCGCGGCAGGACACGGGACTTACAATTTTGTTATAGTGTGTTAAAGATGCCAAAAATAGAAGATTAAATTTAGATAATCATAGGTGTTTTTTGGAGGGGGGACAAAGAGGTCTACTAGTTCCCCCTAGAGCCAAAATTTTAGACCCCTCCCCTTAGAAAAAATTCTAGGGACCCCCCTTCCCTCGACCTAAAAATTCTTAAATTACTGATTTAAAAAAACTTTATTTTGGTAAAAAAACTGTGTTTAAATACACTTTTTAAGCCTAAATAGGCTGTATGAAATTCAATATTTGACCTAAAAATTCTTAAATTACTGATTAAAAACTTTATTAAAAAATCGGACCCCCTTCCCTAAATTTAAAATCTTGCACCCCGGGTCGACTCCCACCCCCCTAAAAAGCCAGGGGGCTTCGAATCCCCCTAAATTTTGGCCTTTCACCCGAGGGTCTACCCCACCTAGCGGACCTGACTAAAAACAACTGTTTGTAATCCCAACTCCAAATCACCCGTGTGCATCGCTAACAGAAGGTTCGTTCGTGGGGACTCAGGCGCCGGGCGTGGTCTACCCAGAAACGCCAACGGTGGTCTACCCGGAGAAAAGTGACCATTCGTCGCTCGGGGGCCTCCTGCCCAGTCTCGTTTCTCCATTGGCGGGAGCTTACTCGGAAACGGTGGGACTGCTGGAGGGAGACATCCCCGCCATGAGGGACAGCCCTTTAAACCGCAACGGGGACGACCTCCCCGTGTTTATTCACCAACTGCTGGCGGCCAAAAAGGGGGAGCGCACCCCTTTCACCTACTTTTCACTTCTCGGTCGCTTTCGTCGGAAGATGAGCTTTTCCTCGATCGCACAGAAAAGGACGATTTTTCGCCATTTAATGCTCGGGTACGCAGATTAAAGAAGTCGAAATAAACAAAAATCTGAAAGTATTTTCGACATGGGTGAAACCAACTCCACCTGGCACAAGACACTGGTTTTTCAAATAATTGTCAGTTTTTCTGGGATTCGAAGAAGTATTTTATTGTTTTATCACTGTTTTCTAAACATGAGTCACAAATGATTTTTGTTGCTAAAGTATTGGAGAATTTTAATTTTTGTTTTTATATAAATTTTAATGAACTATTATGAATTTTTTATTAAACTTCGCCATTAATAATAATCTTTCTTTCTCAATAATACTTTTTAAGGTAGGGTTAGTTTTTTCTGACTGCAGTGGGTTTTGTTAGTGTTGTTATTAGTGTACAATTTTGACAAGTTTACAAAATTTCAAAAAAAATAGTTCACCAAAAAAATAATTGAAAAATCTAGGAGTTATGCTCCTATAATTTTCTGTGCATCGTTTTCTATTCCATTCTCTTCTTTTTTGTTATCGTATATAAATGTTTACAATATTTACACTGTACTGTGGTCTTATAATAAATAATTTTATTTGTGGATAAATTTTCGCTATTGTAAAATCACTACTGCTCTGCAGCCGTAACTTCCGGCTGGACATTTGCCTCGTTCACTTCTGTCAGAGGTTTACTAGGTGAAACTGATTTCTCTTTCTTCTTTTTCTGCTTGGAGTCTTTTTCGGGCGCGGGTTCCGGAATTAGCGGAGAGTATTGCACAAAGTCAATGGCGAAGTATTCTTTTCCGGGTACAACCATAAGCAGCGCTCGGTTTATAAAATGACCTAGAAACAAAAACAAAACTAAACCAAAATGCCATCAGGTAGCGACAAATCAAACAACTCAAGTGTTTTACCAAAACCATTTGAAAATTTTATTTTAAAATAATTTATCGTCTTCCAAATGGACTTAAGTTTGTTTTTATTAAATTTTTGATTATGGACCTACATTACAAAATTTTGGGTCCGCGGTCCCGCCGCGAAATCAGAATTTGTTATGAAACTAATGATTTTTACCTAATTTTGTTGAAAGCCGGAGATTAAACAACAATATTAAAACAATTTCGAGTATTTTTGTTAATTTTTGATCATTATTTATAGCTATTCTAAGCGTAACTAAGATTCCTCATATGTAAATTTATTTCGGTTAACCAGAAAAAAAAACATTTTGTAATGATTTAATTTAATACAAAAGAGCATCCTAAAATTTCTCAAATAGATGTTGTACTATTTGTAGTATTTCTAATTTCATAAATAATACAAAAAATGCATTTAATTTGAGGGAAACTTTGTTTCGTGGTGGGACCGCCGACCCAGTTTTTGTTATGCTAGGTAGGTCCATACTTTTAACTGCAGATTTAACTTAATTTCGGTCCATAAATAAGCAAATTATGATTTTGGCGAACTTCCAAGAAGCCCATTTATTATTATTTGGAATGGCTAAAACATTACTGAAATTGACAAATTCCTCTTAAAGATAAAAGTTAAGCGCTGTTTGTCTCATTTTGATTTAAAATTATAATAATTATTTTTAATTCTGCTTTTTTTTTAAAATTACCGCAATTTATTTTTGTTTATAGCATTATTTTTATAATTGTTGCAAATGAAAAAATAAAAAATAAAAATAAAATTTATTTTTAAAAAAATTAAAGGGACTTTATTTCAAATTCATATTTTTGTTTACGGATTTTATGCAAAAACCTTGGCGGCTTGTTGGATAATATGTCGCTTACAGACAGCCTTTGGGTTTAATAAAAATTAATTAAATAGATTTTGCATGGTGATCAATATAATGTACATTACAATGCGTTTTCGAAGGCATTACTTTTTACGGACGTCCTTTGATCATCGCATGAGGGATAAGATCGAAGAGTTGGAAAAAGCCAAGTTGAGGAAGTTTTTTAAATCGTTATATTTATTTTTAGATAGATTTTTAAAAAACCAAAAGTTTTACAACGTGTTTTAATTATTTGGTTATTTATTTTAGTGCATGTTTATATTTAGTATTATTATGTATTAATTTAATTATAACATTTTTGCAAAGCCTAATAGATTTTTGGCCACAGTAATATCAAGTCAATCATTTTTGATTTCGGGGAGTCATGAATCTATTGAGGTTGAAAGTGATTGATTTGGTATAGCTTATTTTGGTGAAAAAGACTTCTATTTTGGTTTTCTTTTGTTTTCTTCTTTTGTTGGGTGCATACAATTTCAGTGCGAATACTTACTAGCTTCTGTATGTTTCTGTCGTTTGACAAAATAAATAAAAAATAAAATAAATAAATAAAACAGCATCAAAAACTAAAGGAAAACACTTACGTAACAACAACTAAATCAAGACGTCATTTAGCATAGGCGGGCAGTCTCCCGGATTTTTTGTGGGCGGTGGTTACACCGACCATAGGTGGGCAGGGGGTGTTTGGGGGTGTTTGGGGGTTATATCCCAAAAATCTCGAAACTGCCGACCTCCCTTCCTCCGCCCTAAAATTTGGGGGTACCCCGGACCCTAAAAAATACTTTACTTCTCTTTGCTACTGACAATGAAAATTACCTAGTTTGGCACTGGGTGTTCTTTGATTACAAACGGCTGCAATAAGCCCTGCAACGTTTTCTTCAATGTGTTCTGTTGGCATGGATAACTAAAAATAAAAACTGTTTCTTTGGTTGGGTCGAGAGTAAAAGAGCCAAAAGCAAAAATTAATTGCCTTTCTAGAATTCAAAAAATTTTAAGCAAAAGCTCTACTACTTTTTTTAATTCTTAATACATACGCGGGGGCATATTTTTTAACTGTTTACCGATTAGTATTTTTTTATAAAAAAACGAGTAAAATAATAATTATAGTAATAAAATAATTAAAAAGAAAAAAATGTAAGATTCTTACAGATGCACATATGGTATCGCAAAGACCCCATTCTGGAATTTGAGGATCCCGTTTAATTTCATATTTTACACCGCGCAAAAACCTTTCAACTAATACTTCAATGTTGTCTCCAATTGCGTCTAAAATATAACAACTTTTTTATTTCATACTTCGTTTTAAATTTATTTTTTGTACCTTGTTTTTGTTTGAAACAATTTTTTGTCGGATTTAGTAATATTAAAAAAACATTAGATCTAAAAACTGTATAATATCAAGCGAACGTTGACCTAAAGTCCGAAATTAAACCCAACCATTAACAGGCAAAGCCTGAAAATTTCACATTTTAATTTGTAAGTATTTACAAACTAATTTATGGAGAATGAATGGATATGGGTGGTTATTATAGCAGACAAAATTTTAAAACTGTCAAAATTTCTCTTAAAATTCGAAGTCAGTAAAAGAAATCCGTCAAAATTTGTGGTCGTCCCAAAATAAAAATGCCAAAAATGGGGTTTTAGGGAAATTTATCCAAAAATCTTAAGCCTATTTTAACTACCAAACTTATTTGGTATACCCTACTCTGAATTAAGGGTGCATAGTGCACAGTTGTTCAGTAAAAAGTAAAGGTCGTGTGTAACAACGAACTAAAACAAGGATATCACTATTAACTATTTAAAATAAACGCTTTAAAAACCATGATTTTAAAAATGGCATTAATAAAACAATTGTTTTATCGAACCCAAATGCACAAACCAAGCTAAGTTTTTTCATTATTTTTTGAGGTAAAGTCCCACTTATAAAAAACCACCACTAGCTTTATTTTATGCAATATAAATATTTATGGAAAAATTTTGAAATTGATTTATTTAGTATATGTTTTTCATACTGCGGTCTAAATAAATTTTAATGTCTCAAGTGCTTTAAGTGTTTGGGAGCAGCACTTCTTTACAAAATCTGTGTGTTTTACAATAATTCATTTCTAATAACCTATTAACCTAATAACTAATGTGTTTAAGATTTAACCCCCGCAGCTGTTTCCTAACCTAAGCTTACGTGTTCCTAAACCTAAGCGAAAAAAAGCAACCAAAGCTTTTTTCCTAAAGCTTAAGCCTACGTGTTTCTAAGCCTAAGCATAACCTAACAAAAAGTTAAACTTTATCAAATAACTACGTAGCAAAAGCTTAGGTTGTTTTTTAAGTTTTGCTTAGGACTAGGAACACGTGAGCTTAGGTTAGAACACAGCTAAGAAGGTAAAATATAAGAATTTGAGGTCATTACTGAGAATTACTTAAGATTTCTATTATTGAGAATAGCAAACCCTTAAAAAATTAATTTTGGCATACCCTTTTGCCCCCTCCCTAAACCGCCATTTCTACTATTTACGAGACCTGTGCACGGTCTGGAAATGCCCTTCCCTCGCTTTATTGAAGCTGAAGGATTTGCCCCCCCCCCGGTGCAAAAATGAAAAAAGTACCCAAAAATATGGCGCGATTTTTGACCGATTATGACGCCATCATCGCGAAATTTTTCTAGTTTTTAGCTTATGTCAATGCATTTTGAGCCAATTTAGACCTATTTTTACTTAATATTCGCTATTTTGTCTTTTCCCTTTCTATTTTCTTTTTCTGCCATGCTTGCCCTCCCCTCGTTTTGAAATTGCCCCTCCTTCCATTAAAACCACACCCGGAGGGAGGGCAGCGCACAGGTCTGTTTTTACCAATATCAAAGTTTTTGGAATAAAAAACATTGATTTCCGTAAATTAAAAAATTGATCCACTGCTATTTGTGTTAGATTTGATAGTTTTGGAGTACCCTAGGATATACCTCCTCCTAGTTTTTTTAGCTATACAGCGCTGTATTTATCTCACCTTCTTTGTTCCTTCTACAGTAGGACGAACCCCCATTATTATCATGGTAAAACTTTTACATTAATGTTTTTTAAGCAATACAAAAACACACACCATTTCACCCAACTTAACTTTACTTACTATTAAGTTTGCTCGGAAATTTTCGTTTTAAAATCCCACGGAGAACAGTAATGTCCTGCAGCATGTCTGAATAACAAACAATACTATCAAAATCATCGGCTCTGAATTGTCCTTTATGTATCTAAATTATGCAAAAAATACAATTACAATACAAACAAGTAAACGACCAATTTTTTTTAAATGGCAAAAAATTTAATGCTTAAGCCAAACTTTTTAACATTTAAGATAAGCATATTGAGCGTTTTTCACTAAATTTTTCCTTGACTTGTGTTGTGTTACGGTAACTAAGAAGAAATGCATATCTAATGTCGTTGAAGTCGAGGAAGCTTGGCGCCGAAACTTTAAAGCCACAAATTCTGAACTCGGAACCCAAAGATTAAAATCACTAAAGAATCTATGCCAAAGCCTAAATCTAAAACCCAGACCAGGGCACTGCCCCCTTCCCGGGGTTTAAACGGGAGGGGGAGCAAGTCCAAAACGGGGATGGGGCACGGGGGGCAACTTTTTTGAAACGGGGGGGGCAAGCAAGGGAAAAAAAGAGAAAAAAAAGGAAAAAACTGAAAAAAAGAAGCGAAAAGGGAAAAAAGGGACAAAAAAGCGAAAATAAGGTAAAAATAGGTATTGAATGGCTTAAAATACATTGAAATAGGCTAAAAACTGCAAAAAATTTGCGATGGATTTTTGATCATCATAGATCAAAAATGGCGTCATAATTTTAGGGTACTTTTTTTATTTTTTGGCGGGGGGGGGGGGAAATCCTCCAATAAAACGGGGAGGGGGCATTTCCAGACCGTGCACAGGTCTGCATACATGGGCAAGTTGGTCCGGGAGTAGGGGGGATTTAAACCCCAAATTAGGGGAGGGGTTAAAATCCGAGAAACGCAAAATACCCATATCGTTTTTTTCTGGAGTGCATTTTACCCATATCGTTTTTCGATTTTGAAGGAAAAATAGGTAAAAACCGCTAATTTTAGGTCAAAAAGCCCTTTTTATAGCATTTGTGAGCTTTTTATTGCTTAAAACATTCATTTTGACCTCAAAACTTAAGTTTGGAGGCAGTTAGAAGTCATTTTAAAGACATTTTTTTCTTCATTTTTCCAAAATTGGGGGGGGGGGGGGGTTTACACCTTTCCTTCCCCCCCCCCCACTTCTGAGTGGGGGGTTAAACCCCCCTTCTCAGAATTTGGGGGGGTTAACCCCCCACAACCCCCCCGTGCCCATGTATGCTGTAAACCGAAATCTTTTTTTGGTTTTAGTCCCTAAACTTCAATTTTCACGTCTCCAAGGTCTCAGAATTTAACAACCAGGCCCAAGATCTTTTTTGCGGCTCTAAAGACCGCGCATCAAAACAAGCGGTATCTTAAATTTGACCCCGCATAAATATAAAATCGTTTTTTTTTCTTTTTGGGCTCTAAATTCCCATGTTCACGTCTTTAATTTCCAAACAAATTACAACTAAGTCCGGGTTCTCTTCATACAGCTTTAAAAGACCCTGCGTCAAAAGGAATGGTACCTTTTTAACGAGATCGGTGGATCCTACTGTGTCGGCTCCCAATTCAATCGCTCTGCGCTGTACATCCAAATCTTTAGCGAATACTAAAACGGAACGCTTCTCCGTTTGCGCCAGGGCGTGAGGCAAATCCACCACTAATTTCACATCGTTCACGTATTTGTTCTAAACAGTCAATTTTTTGAAATCTTTAATTAAATTCAGTTTATGAATATCAAAATTAAATTTGTGGCTAATCGAAAAAATATTTGAACTATAGAAACTGTTTTATAGTCAAATTTTATTAAAATCTATTAGGACCTGCTACTAAAAAAAAAATAAATTTTTTTGTTTGTTAAGACAATTAGTAAGATTTGTATAGTATAGTTGTATTTTATATTAAAAATTTACCAATATTCAGAAAATTTGTTTTTTTTTTAAATGTAGGTACCTTCTTCTCTGTTTGCATGTTGAGTTCTAATCGAAGCCGCACAGGTGCGTTGGGATTATTGTACATGGTTGGATCCATAAGCTGCCTGTGCATTTCTACTGCTTCAGCAACTGTAACGTATAAATTCGTTTAAAAACTTGAAAACAGAAACAGAAAAAAGATTTAAAATGTTTAATAAATTTCCGTTGTTAGGGTTTTAAATAATTTATCTAGCGGTTACAACTAAAACAACAATTTATCCTGTACAAAAATGAAGAGCACATACATGGGTGAGAAAGGAGGGGCAGGGTGTGGTCCACCTCCTTCCCAGCCTCGAAATTTTGGGACCCCCCCTAGACGAAAATCTGGAGGGCCTCCTCCGCCCAAATTTTCGAATTTTTTACCTCTGACTCCTCTCTAGAATTTGAAATCTGAGCCCCCCTCTCCCCTCGGCAAACTTTAGGTACTTTTTTATACTAAATTTTCTTCCAAAAACGTAAATTTTTAACACATATTCATGTTTGTACACCCTTTTTACAACAGAATATCGCTTTTTATTCAATAAAATGTAGTATTATCCTATAAAAAGAACAATTATTAAAGTTATTATGGTTTAAAACTGTTTTGCTTTGGACAACAGACCCAGGATTTCATTTCGGTGGGGCGGTCTGGGAAAGGGGGTAAATACTAATCCTGAAGGGGGGTCTGGGGCGCGGCAGCCCCCCCAGAAATGGGGGTCTGTGGGCAAGAGTCCCCAGTGGGGTCAAGGAGCAGATGTCAGGGGGGTCCGGGGCAGAATGCCCCCCGGCGGAGAAATTTTTAATTTAAGGCGCTAAAATACACTAGAAATTTGAATTCCAGATCACGTTTATTACAAAATTTTAGATTTTTTTATTCCTTTACAATTAAAACATATATTTAAAACGTTAATAAAAGGTTTAATAGTGTTTATAGTAGTTTGATTAACCATGTATGCCCTAACTATTGAATGATATAATCTATTTGAAATACAAAAACTAATATAAATTGTCAATTTAAACTACCTGCGAAGCGAGAAAAATTTTGTTTTTTGACTATTAATACGCTCTTGGAAGACATCAGGAAAGTTTCTGTATTAATATTAGAGAAAAAAAATTTCTCTCCCAAAATTCAAAAAACGTAAGGGCCCCCTCCCCTTACGAAAAATTCCGGGTTCGCCGGATTTTAGGGGGGAGGCCGCCCCCCCCCGCCCCTGGGCACGCCACTGCTACCTGGCCCCCCTCCAGATTTAAAAATTTTGCATCCCAAGTCGACCCCCCCTAAAAAACTAGGGGGGTCCGGACCCCCCTGGGACCCCCTCCTAGAATTCAAAATTCGATTTATCCCCGGTAACCAACCACCCCCTAGCTTCCCGGACCGTTCTCACCTATGAGCACCTAGTGAAAGAAATTTGCATAATTAACTTACTTACAAAATAAAATGATTCATGCAATAACTATAGCATAGTGTGAACGAATTCTAGCTGACACTAAAACAAATATCGCATAAATCAACGAAATTTTGATGAGACTTTTTATTTCATGGTCATTTTTCCACTTATAAGGTTTTTACTTTGTATAATTTATATAAATAATTTCACAAGAAAAATGCAAAGAATGATTAAAAAATATACCAGAATAAATTCTTTCTTTGTAAAGTTCTGTTAACCACACATCATCAACAGGATTGTTAAGCAGATTTGGATTTGGTTCCACTATGCGGGAAGGATATTGAAGGCTGGGTGACACTCTGAAATAAGATATCTCTTGATCTTAAATATATCCAGCAATAAATATTTTGTTAAATTAATTTAGTAGGTAACTAACTACACTAGTAGAATAATTGAAACAAATTATATTTTGTAAGAAAATTCCACAAAAAGCGATTTTGCCAGCATAAATTAATTTATTTTGTATTTTTTGAGGGAAGCTATTTTTACAGTAAATAATTGGATGTTTTTTTCGTGAATCCCTTCCAAAAAACTGCTAAGTGAAAAAAAATTTAGTCATTACAGAAACATATTATGCAACTTTAAACTATTAACACTTAATAGAATGCAGGAGGTTGGTTTACTATGGTTTCGCTGATTATTATGTTCACAAATCACGGGTCCTGTTTTTACTTTTTAAAAAAAATGGGGTTTTTCACATTTCTGTCGAAATAATAATTTTATACAAACTATAGCTTAAAAAATTTATTTTGTTTATTATTTTCATGATTGAAAAAATTTAACTAGCCTTGAAAAATGCTCTAAGAATAGAGCAGGAAAAAGGGGCGATTTTTCCCCGGGCGTATGTTTAGACAGAAAAGATGTAGCTAGTCGGATGGATCTGATTATAAGCGTATTTGGTTTAGACAGCTGCTCACTTTTATCATTTCTAGATGTATAATGTTTTGTTTATACATTGATCAAATCATACAGCACTGTCGCACTTTATCTACTTTGATGAAATAAAATCAATTTGAAAAAATCATACTCACAGCAATCTTTGGGGGACAAGCGCGAAATCGCCACTTTTTCAATTAGAAGGTAATATTTGTATGTTAAGAAACAGCTATAAATTTGAAAAAGTGGCGATTTCGCGCTTGTCAAAGATTGCTGTGAGATGATTTTTTCAATTGACATTTCATCAAACTAAAAAAATGCAACAGTGCTGAGTGATTAGATCAATGTATAAAACAAATCATTATCATATCGTAGAAATTTTTTATTTAGTGAGCAGCTGGCCCCCCCAACTGCAAATTTCCTATAATCCACATAATGTCCATCTCCAGACTTAGTTTACGATCTTTTCTGTCTAAACATACAGGGGAGCCCCGGGATCGCCCCTTTTTCCTGCTCTATTCTTAGAGCATTTTTCAAGGCTAGTCTATCAAATTTTGAATTAAATTAAAAAATAGTCTAATAAAATCATAGGTTTCAGCTGTGCAATAACATATGTTTATAATCATTCACTTTTTAGGCCGAGATAAAATAAAAAATAATAATAAGAAGAAGTATGAATTTTAATGACATAACTAATGCCGTCGTTCAATTATAGTTAGTGCGGTGCAGATGCGCTCCAAAAAAGTTTACCCATGTTCTTAATTTAGTTGGCGCGATGCCTGTGCGCCAATGATGGATGAAAATTTTTAAAGCTAAAAATAATAATAATAATAATAAGATGATGACCACCACCCCCAAAATTTACTCACGTTGTCTAAGTATCGTCGGCACGGTGCCGTGGGTTATTGCAGTTGGCACCCCCCCCAACAATGATTCCGGCGCGTGGGGGTCCCGCGCCCCCGACTGGTATTATTATTTTTTAATAAAATAAAACTTTGAATTTATTTTCGTCATCAGTAACTGAAAGAATTAAAAAAAGTACTCTGTTGTTTTTGCCGTTTTCCGGTGTGTCAAAGCAGATGGCGCTGGGAACTGGTGCTGTTCCACGTATCTTAAACCTGTCTGCCATTTTTGCGGCGGCTTTCACTGAGGGATGTTGGTTGTCTGCTCTGTACAATCCTTATTGTTGCCAAAAGGCTGTTATTGTGCGGTTGGAAGTTTTTATTTGTCTATTTTTCAGTTTTTTATTTTTGATATCACATAATCCCAGAATAAGGACCTAAATGAAAAAAGTGCTTCCTAAGAAAGTTGCGTAATTCTTCTTTCTTTCTAATTAGTCCCTATGTTTGTAGTCTTTCTTATCAATCAGAAACTAATGAGGAATATCCTTACTTTAATAATGGAAGCGTTTAAATAATAATAATAATAAAGAAGAAGAAGAAGAAGAAGAAGAAGGTTCTGAATTTCAAAAATTACCCACCTCCTCAATTATTACTTGGCGCGCCCACCCGGGGGTGGCCCCCCCCGGTTTCGTGTTAGCGGATCCCATGACCCTTCCTAAGGCGTTTATCATAAAGTATTGTTTTTATTTTAAACATTGTTTTTACTAAAACATTAGTAACGGATTTTAACCCAAAGAGGTTAAGAAAACCTTTTTGATTTTATAAACAATTGCAGTAAAACACAGACCTGTGCACGGTCTGAAAATGCCCCCCCCGTTTTATTGGAGGATTTGCCCCCCCCCCCTTACCCCCCCCCCCGCCTTTTATCGCCAAAAAATGAAAAAGTACCCTAAAAATATGATGCCATTTTTGACCTATGATGACGCCATCATCGCGAATTTTTTGCAGTTTTTAGCCTATTTTAATGTATTTTAAGCCATTTTAGACCTATTTTTACCTTATTTCCGCTTTTTTTGTCCCTTTTTTTTCTTTTCCCTTCTTTTTTTCTCCTTTTTTTCTCTTTTTTCTTTCCCCCCTCGCTCCCCCTCTATTTTTATCGCCCCCCCCCCCGTTTCAAAAAAGTTCCCCCGTGCCCCCCCGTTTTGGCAATGCCCCCCCCCGTTTTAAACCCGGGGGGGGCAGTGCACAGGTCTGAAAACAGGTTTTTTTTTCTTCAAATTTTGACATTAAATTGAAATAAAAATGTTTTGAATCGCAAATTATTGAAAATCATTCTATATTTTGCTATAGTTTGTTACTCTAAAATATCATTTTTAAAAAAATACTTCTAAATAACTGGCAACTGCAAAGCATTTAAGCCTGGTTGCCAGTTAAAAAAACTAACCGGTTTACCCTTAGCATCTTTAGCGAAAGGGGGAGAGAGGAGAGGGTGAAGAAAGAGGGGGGGGCAGGGTATACATGGGCACGTTGGTCTGGAGTGGGGGGGTTAAACCCCAAATTAGGGGGGGTTAAAATCCGAGAAACGCAAAATACCCATACGGTTTTTTTTTTCTGGATCGCATTTTACCCATATCGTTTTTCGATTTTGAAGGGAAAATAGGTAAAAAACGCTAATTTTAGGCCAAAAGCCCTTTTTATAGCACTTTTTATAGCATTTTTGAGCTTTATATTGCTTAAAACATTCATTTTGACCTCAATACTTAAGTTTGGGGCAGTTAAAAGTCATTTTAAAGACATTTTTTCCTTCATATTTCCAAAATTGGGGGTGTGTTAACTTTTTCTCCCCCCCCCAATTCTGAGGGGGGGGGGTTAAACCCCCCTTCTCAGAATTTGGGGGGTTAATCCCCCCCAACCCCTCCCCGTGCCCATGTATGGGGCAGGGTGGGGTCCACCCCCATAGCCTCAAAATTTTGCCCCCCCCCCGGCCTTAGACAAAAATCTAGGGCCCCCTCCCATCAAATTTTACAGCGGAAGCGGGACCGTGCTAACCTATGGAAAGGACTGTTAGGAGAGGTCGCCCTGAGGGAATGATCGTGTACCTATTCCCTAACAAACCCCCGCAAACAACTATGAGCCATCCTAGATTTGCTTCCCCCACTCCGATTTTTAGAAAATGAATATAACTAGGATCATAGGTGAGAACGGTCCGGGATGCTAGGGGAGGTGGTTACCTGGGGTAAATCTAATTTTGAATTCTAGGAGGGGGGTCCGGACCCTCCCTAGCTTTTTAGGGGGGGTCAACCCGGCAAAATTTTAAAATCTAGAGGGGGTCAGGTGGGATCCGGTTTCCAAAGCAAAACAGTTTTAAACCATAATAACTTTAATAATTGTTTTTTATAGGATAATACCAAAAATATATAATAAAGGAAAAATGAGACACTTAGAACAAACTGCTTGTAAAAAAAGTCCCATTTAAATGGGACCTGGTCCCATTTAAATAGGACTTTTCGATTTTGGTCCCATTTAAATCGGATCCCATTTAAATAGGTCCCATTTAAATGAGACTTATTTAAATGGGTATGGGATCCCATTTAAATGGGATCCCATATCAATAGGTCCCATTTAAATGGGATCCCATTTAAATGGGATCCCATTTAATTGATCCCATTTAAATGGGATCCCATTTAATTAGGTCCTATTTAAATGGGATCCCATTTAAATAAGTCCCATTTAAATGGGACCTATTTAAATGGGATCCCATTTAAATGGGATTCCATTTAAATGGAACTTATTTAAATGGGACTTATTTAAATGGGATCCCATTTAAATGGGACCAAAATCCAAAGGTCCCATTTAAATGGGACCAGGTCCCATTTAAATGGGACCGTTTTTTACAAGCAGTTTGTTCTAAGTGTCTCATTTTTCCTTTATTATATGTTTTTGATAATACTACATTTTATTGAATAAAAAGTAATATTCTGGTGTAAAAAGGATGAATATGTGTTAAAAATTCACGTTTTTGGAAGAAAATTTAGTATAAAAAAGTACATAAAGTTTTCTCGAGGGGGGAGGGGGGTCAGATTTCAAATTTTTGTCTGGGGGGGGTCCCAAAATTCCGAGGCTGGGGGCTGGAACCCCACCCTACCCTCCCTCCTTTCTCACCTATGACTAGGACGACTTTTTCTGCCGAATCTACCCACACCCGACCGGTTTGGTTTTGTAGAAGAGGAATGAAAACAGCCTCTTTCCTTATTTCGATGTTAGGAGGGGAGTGTACCCCACCTCGCCGACAGGTTCGTATAAAAACACCATGGACAAACTCACGACACGATAGGCCAAATTCATCATAAATATTAAAAAAATCAACATAAATACAATGCGTTTGCAATATTTCCCTCAAATTTTGATACTTAGAAAATACAAATAAAATTGATAATGATAAAATTTATATTAATTTTAGGGCTTTGCTTAAGCTTAGGAAAAAAGAATTTTTAATGTTTTTATGATTAAAACTAAGTTTTTAAAACAAATTTTAGTTTGCAAACGTATTTCTGAATGTTTTGAGGAATTAACACTGTTTTATGATGATTTTGAACGTCTCTTTGCCGACCACTTCTCCCTCTTTTAGGCTTAGCTTTGCCAGAACGCCACCCCCTTCACAAAAAAAAAAAATCCGGGAGGCTGACCATGTTTGCTCCCCTTTAATTTGAAAAACAGCAGGACTCACAAAAAAATCCAGGATGAAAACACAACTTTTTTGAAATGGGGGGGCAAGCAGGGGAGAAAGAAAAAAAAGATAAAAAGGAGAAAAAAAGAAGGGAAAAGGGAAAAAGGGACAAAAAAGGAAACTAAGGTAAAACTAAAGGTACCCAACGTGGCTGCAACAGTTGTTTGTTGGATAAAAAAATGCCCCCCATTAAATAACCATTCAAATCACGAGAATCTGACGTCCCTTTATCAGCAAATTAGATTCGATTAAATACTGAGTATTTGTTTGATAAAGCGACGTCAGATTCTCATGATTTGAGTGGTTACTTAATGGAGGGGCATTTTTTAATATAACAAACAACTGTTGCAGCCACGTTTGGTATACTTTTAGGTCTAAAATGGCTTAAAATACATTGGAATAGGCTAAAAACTGCAAAAAATTGCAATGATAGCGTCATAATAGGTAAAAAAGGCGTCATAATTTTTGGGTAATTTTTCATTTTTTAGCGGGGAAAGGGGGGGTGACAATCAAACGGGGGTGGGCAAATCCAATAAAGCAGGAAGGGCGCTGGCCCTGCCTTATTGGAGGATTTGCCCCCTCCGTTTTTTCCTTCCTTTTTTTCTCTTTTTTTTTCTTTGTCCCCTGCTTGCCCTCTCTCGTTTTAAAAAAATTGCTCCCATGCCCCCCATTTTGGAATTGCCCCTCCCCAATAAAACCCCGGGGGGGGGGGGCAGTACACAGGTCTGTATTTTTTTATTCTAACAGTATAATCATTACGCTGTTTTATTTTTTGATGCAGCTACACGTTCTAAAAATGATAGTTTCGGTTTTTCTTCTTTAATCTTTTTAATTCCTCTTCCTTTGACCCATGCACCGGATGCCTTGGCTTCTTTTAGTAATCTTAAAGCTTTAACTCCTTTCCTTTTTGCTCCTCTGGATGAGACCTCCATAACAAATGATTTAGCGAGACAAAAATCACATCGTATTGCTCTTCCCAACATTGTTATTGTTCTTCCGTGTTTTTTTTCTCAAGCAGAATAAACTAAAAATGCAATTTTTGAGTTTTTGCAATTTTTTATCTGCTGGTCAGTTTATCATTTTATTAATAAACCTAATATAAACTACTTTCATGATTTATAAAAATTAGATTAAAAGTTTTTAAGGCTACATGTGAGCCATCTTCACTTCCTGACCTACAAAATTTCTTTTCATGACTTTCTTTCAAAATCATGCATTCTCGCCAACTTTTCTGGTGCATTTCTTGTTTTTTTAAATTGAGATTGCTAGGTACATAAAAAACATTCTGCTTTTAGCAAAATTAGCAAAATATGTTTATAGCATAATCTAAACGTTTTACATTAAAAATTAAAAAAATTAAGAAGAAATCCTTCATGTCCTCAAATCAGTGGCGGCAGGGGCACACGCAGAAGTGGGCAGGGAAGAGATTGGGTTTATACCTCCCATCAAACAAATCTCGGAACTGCCGACACTCCTCCTAATATTTGGAAGGGGGTCCCTAAGTACTAAAAACATTAAACTTGGGGTATTACCCAAAAAATTTTTGGGGTATCCCCGTATCCCATCCCTCTGAGGGTCGGGTATAGCCTCCAAAATCCTGGAGGCTGTTCACTTATAGGCAGGAAGGGGGTTAAACTTTAATAATTTTTTAAACCTATTAAAAAATTATTAGATTAGGGGGTGGGTAGTAGGGTATGGTTGCAGTCCCCTAGAAAAAAACCAGCCTTCCATCCCACAAAATAGTTTTAAAGGTGTTTTACTTAACATATCGGACCTCTTCTAAGCTTAAATTCAGTACACGGCTATGAATATAATGGCATTAAGAGCTGAAGTGGCACTAGCTATAGTACCACTTAAAGTGCCAACACTATGCAAGCTTATTCAGTTGCTCAAAATGACTACCACTATAGAAAGTGCCACTTTGAGCCGTTAAGTGGCACTATACCTGCCTTGTTTTAGCTGGCATAAAAATTTCTGAATTAAAATAAATTCCAAAAGTATTACAATTACTTGAAACATTTCAAAAAGTTACCAAAAACATAATAAACATTTAAAATTGGGCATGTGTATCTCATAACCATACATGAGCATGGACCGGCAAGATAGGGGGTGGCTACACCGGATAAATGGCCGTTTGAAAACTAAGAGGGGTGTCCAGGAAGGGTCCGTACCCCCACTAGCTTTTTAGGGGGTCAACCCGGGGTTGACCAGTTTGAAATCCAGAGGGGGTCAGAGTCAGAGGGGGTTCGGTTTCCAAACAAAGTCACATTAAATCATTTATTTAAGTTTTTAGCACTAATATAGAATTTTAATGATCCAAAAATATAGAATTTTAATATGGAATTTTAATGAGACAAAAATCCAGGGGGGGCTCGCGGACTCCCCCTTCCCCCCAAATTTTTTCACCTTGACTCCCTTAGACTTTGGGAGCGGACCCCCCCCCCCCCTCGGGAAAATTTTAGGTACTTTTTTATACTAAATTTTTTTCTAAAAACGTGAATTTTTCATGTTTTTACACCTTT
>JASAMX010003670.1:0-17848 GCA_030248175.1 Microlaimidae sp. YZB2_3 | reverse complement strand
TTTGTCGATTTTTCAATTTTTTATTTTGATCAATAAATCGATAACAAGGACCTAAATGAAAAAAGTGCTTCCTAATAAAGTTGCGTAATTCCTTCTTCTTTCTAATGAGCCCATGTTTATTTTTGATCAATCAGTAACGAATGAGGAATATCGTTTTTAAGAATGGAGCGTTGGAATAATAATAAGAAGAAGAAGAAGAAGAAGAAGAAGAAGAAGAAGAAGGTTCTGAATTTCAAAATTTACCCACGTTCTCTAATTATGGTTGGCGCGGCGCCACGGGGCTAAATCGCCCCGTGGCGCTCCCGCGCCACCCATGATATTAACTTTTTTCTTATATTTTTGATTTAGCTTATTATGCTTTTTTCTTGAAGTTTGATCGGACCTATTTTTCAACAATCTTAGTTGTTGTGCCTTTATAATTTGAATACACATCTGAGATATACACCCTTTTTATTTTGCTTTTTTTTGAGACAATGGAACAAACTGTGTAATCGCTTTATCCATATGTGATATAAGAATTTCCCAATGCATTTCCACTGAAGAACTACAATGAAAAAGTTCTTTAAAGTCCACTTTGTTTAGATAATCATTCATGCCTTACCAATTATTCTTTTTAAAATCTAAAAAAAATAAAAACAGTCATTTTGTGGATTTAAAGGTAATACCTTTTATAAGATAACCAATGCTGTTACGGTCACTATTAAAAAGCGGCTTACTAATTTCGGTTTTTAAAAACTTGCATATTTCCATTACAAAAAATAAGATTAAGAAACTTAGGTCCTGGTGTGGGTTCATTAAGAAATTGATTATATAATTCCTCAATAAAAGTGTCTGCATAAAGACTGGCTAAACGCCCAAGTTCTAAATTTTCTTGCCAAAAATTTCTAGTTATGGTAAAATCTCCTGCTATAACGACAGGAAAATTTACTTCAGATAAAACTGTTAAAGCCCGAAAAAAAGCTCGAAGTATTTAATACTACTATTAGGCGGAATATAAAAACATATATTTCTGGAAGGATATTTACCTAAAATACAAACCACCACGAGCGAATTTTTTCGTGCGTTTTAAATTGATTTTTAACAAAAACCGCTACGCCACCTTCAACTCTTGCAGTTCTGTCCTTTGTGTAAACTTTATAAGTACCATTTAATTTTACTATTCCGTTAGTAATATCTTGATTAAACCAAGTTTCGCAGAAAGATAACACGTCATACTTTTTAGTACTAAATAAATGATTTAATAGGTTTCTATTATTAAAACTCAACAAACTGCACACATTACTAAATTTACAAGTTAGAGCTTTAAAGTCTTCGGTTTTAGTATTAAAATTTCACCAAGTGTGTTTCTTCCCACTACGAGTTTAATGGAACATTGTTATCAACTTTGGACCACTTAGCTGTCTTAGAATTTTGGACAAATTTTACGATGGTGAATTTAATATTTACTTTACGCACAGAAAAACTAGCGTTATTTACGCCTTTTTTACGTAAATCACAAGTTTGTTCGTAGGCAAGTTTGCGTAATTCTGGAAATGCTTGGTTTTGTTGCCCATTTCAAAGTTTTTTGATGGACTCAAACGAAGCGAGCCTGTTTGGCCTTCTGAATTGATTGATAGCTCCTCTTATTGACGCAACAAGTTCTTGGCGTGTACAGCTCCTTGGCCATCATGGTTTGGCATAGTGATCTTTACTAGCCGGTTGATAGCAGCAACTTTTTGAAGTCCAAGCCTTTCTGCACCGGCCACCCGACTCCACTGATTTTACAATTCCAGACTCTCAAAAGTTGCTCTGAGATTTTCAAACAATTCTTCCGGTTTCTCAGTTGAAAGTTCTTCAAATTGAGAAATAATGACCTGGGTTTTCATTTGCTGCTCAGATACGATCTTCTTTAGCTGGTATCTGGTGGTAGACCGGGGCTTCAGATGAAGGAAGCCCCTTTTTTAAAACAGCAGCATGGAATTTCGGCTGATGCGTTTGTTCAGAAAAGTCAGAGGTCATCGATTGAACGGCCTGTGTTAACGAATTCAATTTTTCCAAGCTTTCTCGATTACCATTCGATAACTTTGCTCTAATCTGGCTAATCGCAACGCCGTTTTGTGCGATTTCTCCTGAAACCTTTTGGAATGAGAACGGGCTTCCTGAACATGATGATAATTTTCGCGGAGAAGAACGAATGGCATGTGGCTGACTTCATGAGATTTTATGACCAGTAAAAACGAAAGTTATTTCCGGATTTTTTATAAAAGTTGTTTTGTGGATCCGCTTGGCTTAAATGATACTAAATTTAGATTTATAATTTTATTTTTTTTGATTTTTAATTAGTTTTTAGTTTTTTTAAATTTATGTTTATTTATTTTTTTAAATTTTTATTTAAAACCATATTTTATTTAATAATGTTTTATATTTATTTATGCTTTAATCTATTTATTTTATTAATCCGTTCCCGTGATGGTCTTCGCTCCCGGTACAACCGTGAAACGTACCACAAAGGTGAAACTTTTGTCTCATTGTGATGGTATTTTCGTATGACAAATGTCATACGTAAACCTTATCGCGGTAAACTTTACGTATGAGTTAGGTTGTACTTTGGTCATACATAATTTTTTGTGCGTGAATAGGACCCAGTGAGCGAGCAAATTGAAATGGTTAAAGTTATACTGTAGCAATATGCAAATTTTTGCAACATGAAATATCCTACGTAATAGGTCATACAAAGGTTTCACAGTTGTAACCGAGTAAATCACGAAAAACCTTTTTGTACAAAAAACCCGCGTTTTTTTGCTAAAAATACGAAGAGTACGCAAAACTGTTGGGAAGGTGAGCAAACTTAATCAAATCACTTGCCGTTGTTTGGTTTTTTTAGCAAAAAAATCGCGGGTTTTTTGTACGAAAACGCAATATCTCAACAAATACTGCACCAATTTTAACGATCAAGGTATCAAATTAAAGTAAAAAGAAGCCGCTTTTTTGAGTGTGCAACTTGTAATTTAAATTTTATTACCCATTAAAGAATTTTTCAAGTACGAATTGTCGAAAACACCAATTTCAGAGGGTCATATCAAAAAAATATAATAAAGGAAAAGTGAGACAGTTAAAACAAACTGCTTGAAAAAACAGGTCCCATTTAAATTGTAACCCATTTAAATGGAATCCTATTTAAATAGATCCCATTTCAATCACCATTTAAAGAAATATTTTCAGGAAAAAATTTTTGTGAAGTATTGGGGGCAGGAGTAAGGTTTTCACTAAAAAAATCAAAATTAAAGACAAAAGTTTGACTCAGTACCGCACCTTTAGAAGTTTTCTAAGGCCGTTGCATGAATATTGTTCTTCAATAAGGTCACCATATCTATTAAAAGAAATAGATACTTTAAAAAGTCTTTAGAGAACGTTTACCAAACGTGCTTTTGCCAACTGTGGACTTAATAAAAATTTCAATTATGTACAATGATTGAAATTTCTTAAGCTTAGATTTAAATAAACACAGAATCCATTCCGGCTTAAATATATGCTTTTCGATTGTTAATAATATTAATAATTTACATTATTTGCATTTTAATGATTTTTTTACATATGATAATTATTTGGGTAAAAATGATCATAAACTTAGACTTACATTTCCCATGGTTAAAATAATATATATTTTAACATATTTTCTCTAAGAGCAGCAAGATACTGGAACTGTTTACATTTATTGACAGTGAGAGCTAATGACATAAATGCCTTTAAATTTCAAGTTAAAAAAATTAATTTTGATATTTTTTAAAATCGGAAAAAAAACATATAAGAAGCCTTTGATAGACACATAGAGGAAGCTCTATATGCTCTTTTTCTTTATTTGGACATTTCCATGGTTTAAAAGCTAACCTTTATGTTTTATTTTATCAAATATTTTATTTTGTATTAATAATCAATCACTCTAAGAAAACGTCACTTAGCAAACTAAATTTTTGTTTACCAATTTTTGTGTATTAAGAATTGATATTGTTTTATTATTTATTGACTTTTGTTTCATAATGATGTGCTTAATAAAATTTTAAATAAATAAAAATAAATCTGTGTGTTTAAAGATAAAAAGGCTGTTGCGAGTATTTTATGATGCTTCTGACCGATTGTGTCACAGCAACGACGATTGATACTAATTGTATGATGCTAAACACTACTCAATTATTATAACAGTGACCTTTAGGGAATGAAAAAAGTTTAAATATAATTAAGCCTGGGTTACGAAAACTATTAAAATAATGAACAATAAAATGCGCGCCGTTTTTATTTGTTTTTTTTTTTGGTAAAACTTTTATTAGGCAATATAAATAATAAGTGATATCTTTTAAGTTTTTGCTGGTCTTGTAACTATGTCGTGTCGTTAAGCAGGACTATAAATTATATTACTGTTGGCTTGCGGAGTTTAAACACACGTGCCGATTTTACTCAAAGATGTGACTTGCACGTATACAAAGCAAATTTATCTTTAATGCGAAAATTGGCATGCCAACAACTTAGAAATTTGAAAACAGAAAAGCTATGGGCACTAAAAAGCCCGAATTACGGGACCTTCTCTTTTTTTAAAACCAAAAACCAAAAAACCAAAAAAATTAGGAATCAAAACCAAAAAAAAACCAGAAAAAAGAAAGGTTAGACTTTAGGGCTAGACCCTAAATAAAAAGCCATAAAAAGGAATAGGCTGAAAATGAAACAGAGCACCAAAAACCTAAAAGAAAAACAAATTTTCACAAAAAAAAACGTTTACATGTGTAAAACGGAAGCATAAGAAAAACTTAAAGAACGTAAAAAACCGTTAATAAAATTACATTTATAAAATATTTATACAATAAAATTGTTTTGAAATTTATTTGCGATAGCAATTTGAAAACGGGCATCATATTTGCTCTAATTTTTCATCCATATATATTAAAAGTATATACGGGTGTCTAGCCATTAATAATTAAGCTCAAAATAGCCATCAATAATTAATCTGTCTGAATCTGAAACGTTGCATTCTTATTTTAAGTGTTATATAGGTATTATCCTGAAAAAAGTACAATTTAATTATTCTAAAATTGTTTTCTTTCAACAGACTTTCCAACAAAACATATTCAAAATAGATAATTTTACAAAGTAACTGTCATGTTTTCTGATTTTTCACTTCCCATGGAAAGTAGAAAATCAGAAAACATGACAGGTGCTTTGTTAAATTTTTTGTGAAACCTGCAGGTTTCACAAAAAATGAGGGTAAAAACCGCAGCTTTTTATAGTACACGAATTTTTTTTTTGTTTTGTTGGTATGCTACAATATATAATATTGTTTGTGAAAATGATTTTATTTACGCTTATCAGAAAAAGCAAAAAACGGCACAAATTAAAAAAAACTGGTTTGTAAATTCAAAAGCGGGACAATTATATAAATTTTAATTAGCGAATTCGTACACCGCATTTACATAAAAAACAATTAAAAGATAATTTACAAAATTAAATTCACTGAAAAATGTCTCGTTTTATATAAATTTCTGAGGTTGATTTAAGTTTTTATTGCAAGTATGATAGGCAAGACAAGAATAAATGTCGGAACCATGATTTAAAAAACTTCAAAGATAACACTCGATTTTTCAATTTCTGTACAAGCAATTTTACAGTTGCATAAAATGTTTGAGGGTGATTATTTCCTTATATGGTACAAAAAAGTGAATTTACCTTAAGTGCGTTGCATAAACAGTTTCTCTTAAACGCCCACCTTAAGTTTTCACTTAAATCCCAATGGTGGTCAAAAGCACCCGTAGGCTTTAAGGAGAATAGCTAAAATAGAGCTGGTGCGTCATTCATAAGAGTATAAATTGTGTTAGGAAAAATTACAAAGTTGATAATAATTTCAAGGCCTATGCACACAAAGCAAGTAATTAATTTTTGTTATACATTGTATTTAATAAAATATTTCAGCATTATTCTTTACAAAGCATTAATTGATTAATTGACCAAAGGCCGCACCGCAGCTTTAACTGCGGTGCGGAGTCAAACTTTTGATCTTAGATTTTGATAATTTTTTCGTGAAAACCTTACCCCCGGCCCCAATAGCCCACAAAAATTTTTTCAACAAAATATCTTGAGTGGTTCAGAAGTTATGAACCCCAAAAAATAGCATTTTTTAACAACTCTGTACGTGAAAGATTGTTCTGTAGGTATAACGATTTAAGTTACAAATTATACACTTAAAAAAAGCGGCTACTTTCTACTTAATTTTTTACCCTGATCCTTAAAAATTAGTGCAGTATTTGTCGAGATATTGCATTTTTCGTACAAAAAAACCATCGATGTTTTTGCTAAAAACATGAAGTGAAGGAAAACAGGTTGGACAAACTTCATAAAATCGCTGCCGTCGTTTGGTGTTTTTAACGAAAAAATCGCGGGTTTTTGTGTACGGGAAACGCAATATCTCGACAAATACTGCACCAATCTTAACGATCAAAGTATCAAATTAAAGGAGAAAATAGCCGTTTTTTTGAGTGCATAATTTGTAACGTAAATTTTTATACCCATTGAACAATCTTTCACGTACAGAATTGTTGAAAAATGCCTTTTTAGGGGGTCATAACTCCTGAACCAGTGGAGATATTTTTTTGAAAAAAATTCTGTGGGCTATTGGGGGCAAGCGTAAGCTTTTCACAAAAAATTATCAAACTCGGAGATAAAAAGTTTCACTCCGCACCCTGGAGAAATTACTGTATCTAAGGGAAAACGTAAGGGATTTTTTTCACTTTACTAAGGGATTTTTATGCAACCGGCCGCTATTTATAATAATCTTTTGTGTAAATGAAAATAATTTTAAAAATTTTAAACTACATTTGAAATTTTTTTTCAAAAAAATGTTTTGGTTTTAATGCATTATAATAAACTGTATAAGTTTATATTTTTTGATTGTTGCGAAAAAAATTTAAACAAAATGTATTCATGATTTTTAAAGTTTATTTAAATAATGTTAAGGCAACGAGCCTACAAATGTCACTTAGCTTATTAATCCATCTCATTTACATGATTTTTCCTTCTTGTTACTCAAGCAATACACTTTTTGAATTGTATGATTTATAAAAATATGTATATAATAATATCAAATTATGTAAATTATTTTTGGCTCCAATAGTTTCATGGCTCAATATGAAACATTCTACTGTAGGAGCGATTCAATTAATTTCTAAAGCAAAATCTGTCCAGTAGGCTTAAAATTTTGGAGAATCGCCAAGAGTTTTATCTATAAAGATTAAAAATTCGTGTAAAAACTAGCGAATTTAAAAAAACTTTTAGAAATTAGTTAAACATTATTATAATTTTACAAGGCGTCATTTCGTTATTTACTTATTCTATGCGGTAGAAATGACACTAAAATAATTTTGTTTGTTTTTGGCAACAAATTCCAAGCACTGTTCGGTATTAAAAAAAGAAGATTTTGCGCAGGTTGCATAAATAACTGTAAACACTGATTGCTGAGAATTGCTAAAAAATATTGATTGAAAAAATATTATTTGTAAAAAACAAACTTATGAGCTGATTATACTTTATTTCAATTTGTTTGTTAATTAGTCATATTGGCATATTTGCGATAACGCATAATATGGCATGATTATCCTGCAGAATGATCTTCTTAGGTTTTTCTAAGCATTCCTTGAAGGTGCGGTGCGGAGTCAAGCTTTTTGTCTTCGATTTTGATAATTTTTTGTAAAAATCTTACCCCTGACCCCAATAACACACAAAATTTTTTTCAACAAAATATCTGCAGTGAGTCAGGAGTTATGGCCCCCCAAAAATGGCATTTTTCGAAAATTCTGTACGTGACAAATTGCTCAATGGGTATTACGATTTACAGATCTGTGCAAGGTGCCTACCGCTTTTTTTTGTTTTTTTTTTAATTAATTTTTTTATGTTCAAAGGAGTTGCCGAACCAAATAAGAGAACATGAAAAACAATTTTTATAACATTTTATTAATATCGTAAACTTCACATTTTAGTCTGCAAACATTTTTAAACTTCATCTGAACGAAATTTAAATCTATCGGGCAAAAAATTGGGCGCAACTTTTTGCATACCAAAATCCATGCTTTTAATTTTAATTTCGTATATCAATATGATAATCAATAAATTTTTTGGAAATGACAATAAAAACCTCTAGCAATTAAAAATTAATTTCTTTATTAAAGGTCAATCAAACGCAAAGACTTTTTTATTACAAAAAGCAGTGTCAGCCGCAAAAGTTTTCCCTAAAACTTCAAACTTCCTATGTAAGTTTTGTCAGATACTCTGCCTACATACATATAGAAATATAGTTACGAATTTAGAGCAATTATTATTGATGCGCTAATACGGCTATAGGTTCATCAATTTTGGCCAAATCATAAGACATGCGAAAAAAATTGTTTTTATAATTTTATATATATCCTATCGTTTGCAGGAAATAAGCTAAAAAATAATAAAAAAATTATGAGTTTTTACGTACTGCAATCAAATTGTATCACACATGAAGGTAAATTATTTCTGATAAATTTATACTTTGTTTCCGAAAAAAAGGTAAGGAGCGCGGTCCAGTAATTAAAATTTTAAGAATAATGGTATGTTAAAACTGTAACCTAAAAAAGAACAGCAAAATAATATAGTATAAAAAACGTATTAAAAAAACTATTCAAAAATGAGTGTATTTTTCCGCTTCAAACAAGTTATTAACTGTAGCTTTACAAAATTATTAAAATGTTGTAATTTTTTTGTTTTGTAAGTAAAACGATATAGCAGAAGTAACGCTTAATCTGGCATAAGTTGGCAATTTTTATCGCCAAACTTTGTTTTTCATATTTATTGGTACAATATGACACAAGTATTTATTATTTTAATTAAACATATAATTTTAGAAACATTTTACTGAAACAAGCGATAACCCTCAAAGACACCAAGATCGAGTTGATTCACAAATTCGCCTGGAATTTATAAATTTTTTAAACTTTTTTAGCAAAAACCCTACTAACCAGGCCGCTGTTTCCTAAAAGAACGAACATCCATTTTCTTTGAGACCATTTTTTTCCTTTTAAATGTCAGTTTTTTCTTTGTAAGTTTGACAATCTTTGAGTTATACATACACTGGGCTGCTTCAACAAACACAACTGTATTTTTGTTGATATTAAACTTGATTAAAGTTGAACAGCCTTTTGACCGCCATCTTTTAAAAATTTCTCTCCTTGACCAATGTGACGCCGTAAAATTTCTGCTGGCAGAATAACGAAATTTCTTGAATTTTGGGCTTGGGCTGTTCAGCTAGTTTATCATTACATTTATATGTTAAAAAAACTAAGAAAAAAAATTATAATAACTGGATTTTAAACAGAAAAACGTCTGTACAAATTAAAAAAATCGATTGAAATATGTAAGAATAAAAACGTTTAAATAATGTGGGAAAATAAAAGATAGTAATGCGTGTTTTTATTTGTATAAGTAAAAAAGTCGTGGATTGGATATTACTCATTGACTTACATTTTAGAATTTCAGTAAGTGGATGGATCATAATTATTATATTATGCTTTAAAAGAATCAGAGTAGCATAGAGATGTAAATTAACTGCTGGGAGATATAAACAAAAAAAAACATAGTATTTATTATAGAAAAAAAGTTTATATATGAGCTAGTAAAAAAACTGTGACAGGAAAATTTTCTCGATGAAAAACTGAATGGAGATTTCAGTAGTTAAAAAATCACATTTAAAAAATATCAAAATATAATCAATAAGTAGTAGTACGCGTGTGGGGAGTAAGCTGGAAGAGTCTAGAATATGTATATTGGGAAAAGAGTTGAATAAAAAAAAAATATTTATTATAAACAAAGAAACAGATCAATTAAAATGGATGAAATAGGGAAAAATGGGTCTGGACAGAAAATTTAAAATAAGAAAATACTCAAAAAAATCAAATCTAAATAAAGTACGAGGAGTGGCTCTATAATAAATAATTATTCTGTATTTCTGTAAAAAGTAATTAATAAATCGAATTATTTTTTAAAATGTATCTTTAATAAATATGGACAAGGCAAGAATATTTCAATTGAAGGAATTTATGTTCATTAATTCAGTATCTCTAGTGATAAATAGTTAATGCTATCTTGTATTTATTATATTCATAGGATATAATGTTTGTAAAGAAATCAAATAATACTGCAATCAAATTAACAATCAATTATTAATGAAAGTACTACTGTTTACCACTAACAAAGATAAAAAATACAAAAATAAAAATAAAGTTATTATTATTTAAAAAGGTTTACAATATCTTGTGTAATCTATTGTAGTATGATGTTTGTTGTGTTTGTTTGTGATCTTGGGAGTATTGTATTAAAAATAAAAAAAAATTACAAAGAAAGTAAGGAAATTTACAAAGAAAAAATGGAGTTTTACAAAGTAATCAAATGCTCTAATTTTTATGAAACAGCGCCCAGATAGGATTTTTGTTACCATTCTGTTTAGTAGCAGATTTTGTCAACAGCAGGTAATTCTGAGCTGTTAAAGATAAATCCAACTTCTGTAGTATATATAAATATTAAAAGCTATAGCATATTGTTTGGAAACTGGAAAATTTTATTTAGGTAATGACTTTCCAATTAATGACTTGACTTGTTTTAGGATACCTATACTTACCTTTCAATAATCAAAAAAAAAAGTTTTTTGGCCCAGAATTTAGCAAATTATGGTTCTGAGGCTACTCAGTGTTGTTTTGACTTATCACTTGGTGTGTCCAGTAAAATCTTGTGACACTGGATGGACTGGAGCATCTTGTGGTAAGCACCTTGTTTGGGTCATTTCAGAAAAATTAGCTTTTTAGTATGTTTAGAAAATTAAAATGATACTGCCAATAGTTTTAAATTTTTGAATACAATGCTCTCACTACTCTAACTAAATTTTACACAAATAATTGATAAAAAATTTGTACTTTTAGTTTTGGGGCTTCTAAAAATATTACAAAACAACCAGTTTTTGGCACTGGTAATATAGTAACCATATAAGCAAATAAAACTTTCTGAACTTTCTTTCTCAATGATCTTCTAGATTACAGACAGTTAAACAGTTTTGGACGTTTTGTTCAATTTTCTATTTTTCATGTAAGAAAACACTGCGACAAAACTTAACTTTAGAAAAATATATATAAACAACAACGTAAATCACAAAAAGGTCATTTGCTTATTCGCAGCTAAAGTTGTTAAGGCATCTACCAAGTAATACGAAAATATTTGAAATTATTCTTGATTACCAAATTCTGTTATTCTTAGCGGTGTAAACAACTTTACCACGGTTACTTAAATTGCCATATCAGTCAAATGGAAGGTAAATTATTTAAATATAAATATAAGTTTTGTTTTCACATTTGTTCTGACAAGATATACTCACTTATATTTTGTAGTATAATTATGTGGAGAACATTAACGAACACCACAATTGTAATAATAATTGTTGGTATGGTTGCTATTAACCAAAAAAAACACATTATGCATATCACGTTTTTTTAATCAAACGTATGATACATTTTTTAGTTTTCTCCCAAATGTGCACTTAAAATAACATAGAAGAATTTTACATTTAATTTACATTTAAGCCCATTTAATGATGCTACATTATTTGGCACTATTGTTAGTAAAATAACAAATAAATCAATTTTACACTTTGCCTTGTCTATTTAATAATTACTACGCTTCCTTAGAGAGTTAAATATTGCTTTAAGTTCCAAGTAGTTTTATTTATAAAAGGGTTTTGCAGATAATTTTTTCTTCATTTACCTTTGGGCTTCATATGGAAGGATATATACGTTTAATTTAAGTTAAATTGACCACTCGAAAGTATTAATCGCATGTTTATTATTATTATCTATCAGTTAATAAATTTTTGATTTTTAGATGTTCCAGATGTTAGCAGTCTATGCAGTTCTCAGGGTTGGAATTACATAGCTGCCACAGATTCCTGCATGTTTAGAATTACTGCAGAAACTTGGTTTGTAAGTGTTAAGATGGTTGCTAATAATAATTTTAACATGATACCTTTTGAATTCTTAGGAAATCTCAGATGTAAAAAGTTTTATCACGTTAAAACGTTCCCTGTACTGGGGCTGACAAAACTAAAAAGCAAAGCTGCAAATTTCTACAATGATTAGCAGCTAGGCTATTCTTTTCAGCGTTTAATACGTGTTTTGTACCTTAATAATCAGAGCCACTATACATTTACGATAATAATATTAAACTTGATAAAGTGTGCTTCTACTGTTTTTTTATTTTTTATCTTGTTTTAGGATGGAAATAAAAAATGTTCAATGATAAATACAGGGACCACAAACTACTACTCACGTTACGCTGTTTTGCCGACACAGGCAGCATATGATGAGATGTCTAGTGTATTAATCAATGAGGACACGGCTTTTGTGGGTAATAAAAATAATAATATTAAAACAACAATATTTATATGATAAAATACAGTATTATACTATAGCAAATACGCCCACTGTTTACGGTAGCGATTTGGATTTAAGCTATTTAAGTAATAACCCAATTTTGATCTATTTTTTTACTTTTACATTGAATTCTATTGTTAATAATACACCTAATCTTTGTACAGACTTAACAATAATTTTTTTAAAATATTTTTTAATAATAATCACTATTTTTTCTGATTTTCCTGTCTTTGCTGTCCCCTGTTTGTCTCATAGATACGTTTGGCTGCTTTCTACTTGTTAGCAACCTACCAAAAACAGGTTCAAAAGCCGTTTTTGTTGGCTTACATTTTTATATTAATAAATTTGTAAAGTTCGAACTCAATGAGACTTAGAAATTTAGTACAGAAATGCCACGTGAAAACTTTTTTGAAATAACATAATTTTTTTTATTCAAAAAACCTAATATACAATTTAAACTAAATGCATTACAGTTGTAAATTATTTCTAAAATATTGTTTATTTTTCAAGTCACAAAAATATAAAATTTTGAAGAAAAACTTTAGGTATGAGAAGTAATGTGTATGAAAGTTCAAACACAGCAGACTGGTTATATTTTGGAGATTACAACAATCCTAATGTGAAAATTTCAACTTCTCTTAAGGTTAATCTAATTTTAAAGATTTTACCTTCAAAAGTGGTAGCGTTTAGAGATTAACATTTTGTTTTCATTTAGTTTAATAAATTTTTAATTATATCTTAGAAAAACAAGCTAGTATATATTACATTGAATTCGAATGCAGCTCAAACAACAACTAAATAGAAATAATGTTTTTTTATTAAAGTGATCATACGAATCACTCAATTTTTTATAGTGTTCGTCAAATAAGATTATTAACTTTCGGAAATTGACAATAATTTCGCGGTTCTGTCATTGGTATTTTGATATTTGACATTTTGGTAAAATAGCTGGATACTCTAAAGTTGTAGAAACAAATTAAAACAAATTTTGTAGATTTAGATTTAGTTGGAGCCGAAAAAACTTTAGAACTGGAACTTAAAGCCGAAAAAGGAAAATTTGGAGCCGAAATGTGTGAATTCAATTTAAGCCATTCTTAATCCTAAACAAAAGTCCAAAATTAATCTCAAACCATTTTTTACTTTCGATTCATAACCCAAACCCTAATTTTATTTTTCGCGGCTCCAATGTCTCAAAATTTCTCGACGGTTCTAGTTTTCTGATGCCGGCTTCAAAGACTTCCGCTATCTTTAAAGGTGCAGTACCGAGTCAAACTTTTTGTTTTCGATTTTGATTATTTTTTGTGAAAATCTTACCCCGCCCCAATAGCCCACAAAAAGGTTCAGTGGTTCAAAAGATATGACGCTCCAAAAATGGCGTTTTTCGACAATTCTATACTTGAAAAATTGCTCAATGGGGATTAAATTTTAAATTACAAAATAGGCCCTCAAAGGAAGCGGCTACTCTTTACTTTACAATAGATTGTCCTTTGGGAAACAAGCTTTTTAAAATGTAAACAAACACGAAGGATAAAGCATTTATTGATGTTATGGTGAAACGTTTCGACAATTCACACTTGTCATCATCAGTCAACTAAAAATTATATATTTGTAAACACGACAAGAAATAATTTCAAAACTGTATAAATCATATAAATAAATAAGCCATACTACTGGGTAAATAAGGAAAACTAGGGAGTAAGTATCAATAAAATTTTATTTTGATTTATTTTTTATTTTTAAAAAATATTTGTAAACAAAGTAGGTAATAAAACAGAAAAAACAAGTTTTAGCAATTAAATATGTTGGATAGGATTGGTATAAGAAATTATTAAGGAAAACGTACAAAGAAAACAACTAAAAAATAGATGGCGTAAAATTACAATATGATATAAAATGAAACTGTATGTAAGAACTGGGACAGTATAAATTAAACAACTAATTTGTATAATTACTAAAAAGCAAAAACATGACGAAAAAAACACATTTTGTATAAAACCTAAAAGTTTAAAGCGCGGACGGAAGTATTTTTGGACGGAATTTTTTACAAGAACAAAAATGGAATATTTATAACGTTTGGCTATAAAATATTATAAAACCACAATTTTTTTAGAAAAACGGCGAAAGAAACGATAAATTATAGAAAAAAAATATTATAAACTTGTAAAACGAAGAAAAATGAGCAATTTATTGATAGGGTGATTACCATAAAATTGGAAAACTGTAAAGAAAGACACATTTATAATGAGGAACTTTGGATGTTGACTAATAAAGATGAAAAATGGGGCGTGAAAAATTGAGTAAAAACATTAAAAAAATGATAAAGCATAAGCATTACCTACATTCTAAAGGAACCGAAGAATTTTTGTCGTTTAACTCTGGTTTATCCTGATTTAACTCTGCTTTATAAATACACTTTCCTTAATTAATAAATAAAACGAGTTGCTGTAACTAGTTAGAATGTTAAAATCTTTAAAACTAGGCATAGTGCTTAAATTAAAAGACAGTAAATGGTCATAGATTGCAGAAGGTCCCGTGCTCATAAGTTTCTTTCCAGTTTTGGATACGATGAGAGGATGTTCAGCGATTCTGGTGCCTATATGGCGGTATGTTTTACCATAGTACCGTATCAATCAGGTAGGACAAGTAAATGAATATACGACACCAGAACGCAACAAAAACGGGACTCTATCTTTAAATGGAAAAAACCACGAATACGAGAAGAAGGCTTAAACACAGTTCTAAAACTTTCGTTCACACCGTTTATCTAGCAGTCTTCCATGTTTCTGGGAGGAGGTTAAAACGTTAAAATGTTTCTTACAAAAAAATGGTTATACCTATAGTTACGTTTATAACTTAATCAATTTTTTATGGCAAAATTGTCGGGTCCCAACTCCAAACCATTAGTTCATACTGCTCAAATATTATATGTTTGCATTGTTTTACCTTATTTAGGAGTCTATTCTTTAACTGTAAAGAAGAAACTTGCTAAATTCTTTTATAATTATTTACCCCAAGTTAGTTTTAGAACTGTGTTTAAGCCTTCTTTTCGTATTCGTAGCTCTTTTCTATTTAAAGATATAGTCCCGTTTTTGTTGCGTTCTGGTGTCGTATATTCATTTACTTGTCCTACCTGTTCGGTACGGTATTATGGTAAAACATACCGCCATATAGGCATCAGAATCGCTGAACATCTTCGGAACTCATCCAAAACTGGAAAGAACCTTACGAGCACGGGACCTTCTGCAATCTACGACCATTTACTGTCTTGTAATTTAAGCACTATGCCTAGTTTTAAAAATTTTAACATTCTAACTAGTGACAGCAACTCGTTTTATTTATTAATTAAGAAAAGTTTATTTATAAATCAGGATAAACCAGAGTTAAACGACAAAAATTCTTCGGTTCCTTTAGAATGTATGTAATGCTTATGTTTTATCATTTTTTTAATGTTTTTACTCAATTTTTCACGCCCTATTTTTCATTTTTATTAGTCAACATCCAAACTTCCTCATTATAAATGTTTCTTTCTTTACAGTTTTCCAGTTTTATTGTAGTCACTCTATCAATAAATTGCTTATTTTCTTCGTTTTACAAGTTTATAATATTTTTTCTATAATTTATCGTTTCTTTCGCCGTTTTTCTAAAAAAATTGTGGTTTTATAATATTTTACAGCCAAACGTTATAAATATTCAATTTTTGTTCTTGTAAAAAATTCCGTCCAAAAATACTTCCGTCCGCGCTTTAAACTTTTAAGTTTTATACAAAATGTGTTTTTTTCGTCATGTTTTTGCTTTTTAGTAGTTATACAAATTAATTGTTTAATTTATACTGTCCCAGTTCTTACATATAGTTTCATTTTTATACCATATTGTAATTTTACGCCATCTATTTTTTAGTTGTTTTTCTTTGTACGTTTTCCTTTATAATTTCTTAAACCAATCCTTTTCTAACATATTTAATTGCTAAAACTTGTTTTTTTCTGTTTTATTACCTACTTTGTTTACAAATATTTTTTAGAAATAAAAAATAAAATCAAAATAAAATTTTATTTCTCAGTCTTACTCCCATTTTTCCTTATTTATCCAGTAGTATGGCTTAATTATTTATATGATTTATACAGTTTTGAAATTATTTCTTGTCGTGTTTGCAAATATATAATTTTTAGTTGACTGATGATGACAAGTGTGAATTTCTGAAACGTTTCACCATGATATCAATAAACGCTTTATCATTCGTGTTTGTTTACTCTTTACTTTAATTTGATATCTTGATCGTTAAAATGGTACAGTATTTATATGATATTGCGTTTCCCGTACAAAAACCCGCGATTTTTTTGTAAAAAAACAAAGTGAAGGCAAAAATTTGATGAAATTTGTGCATCAAATTATTGCCTTCACTTTGTTTTTTGTAACAAAAAAATCGCGGGTTTTTTGTACGGGAATTGCAATATCACTACAAATACTGTACCATTTTAACGATCAACATATCAAATGAAAGCATAAATATCCGCTTTCTTTAAGTGCATATTATGTAATTTAAATTTTAATACCTATTCATCAGTTTTTAAAGTACAAAAATTGTCGAAAAACGCCATTTTGGAGAGTCATATCTCCTGATATAACTCTCCAAAATTTGAGATGAATAAATTTTGGTAGCTATTGGAGGCAGGGGTAAGGTCTCAGAAAAAAAATCATTAAAATAGAAGACAAAAAGTTTAACTAGTTACTGAACCTTTAGGTCGCAGTAAAAAGATGCTCGCGTACAGTCATTCTTCACTCAAACCAAAAATTCGCCAGAGATTAAGTATTTTCATAATGATTAAATTGGGAACGTATTTTTAGTTTACGCTTTCTACGAGTAAGCCAACTACTGTAAGTGATCCTCTAAAAAATCTGTGCGGTTGCTGATTATATAGGAAAACTGCGAAGAGATTTCATGTTCTGGAAATGCTTGACGCAACTTGTGAAGTTATCCGTTAGTGTTATGCATATATGAATTTTTTTTCGTCTTAGTATCATATTTCATTTCATTTCATTTTACTGCTTCTATGTAATTTAGCAGAGATTTTTAATATTTGAATTAATTTTAACGTTCGTTTTTAGGTGTAAAAAGGGTTTTTATAAGAATAGTTTTATTTTTGTGTTTATCAAAAGTATATACAACAAATCACGATGGATATTTTTTTATTTCATATTATATTAACCCGTTCCGTTAATTGCCTTTTCCTCGGTTACAACCGTGAAACGTTCGCGCGACCTATGTCATACTTCCATTATACCTATTTTTTTGCGCGAGTAGCGCCCAGCCCGGTGAGCGAGCAAATTGAAATAGTGAAAGCGTTACGGTGGCAATATGCAGATTTTTGTCACGGATGCAGTGTGCGTTCAAGCGATAT
>JASAMX010003666.1:0-21010 GCA_030248175.1 Microlaimidae sp. YZB2_3 | reverse complement strand
TAATACCTGGTAGGTTCAAGTCGCCTACTAGCACAGATGTATCTGTGCAATTATTTATATAAACCTTTAAAAAATCTAACATTAATAAGTCTTCCTCAGTATTTATATTAGGAGGTCTGTAAACATTAATTAAACGGATTTTGTTACTTTGAATAATAAGATCAACTATGATTTTTTTAAATTTAAATATTTTTCTTGATTGTGACTTCACTGTATTTTATTTTAGTGTTAATAAGAAGAAGGACACCCCCACCTCTTCCATCAGGCCTATCTTTCCTCACAACATTGTAACCATAATTCTTAATTATTAGTTGATTTGGAATGGATTCATTTAGCCAGGTCTCCTGAACAAATATTACATCAGGTGAACCATAATTTATATCAGCACCTGAAAGCAAAAGCTCAAATTAATCAAGACAGTTAAAGAGATCTTGAATTTAATGTTATAAATTTAAGAAAATTTGATTTTTTATTATGCAATTTACTTGCTTTTGAATTTACTAAAGGGCAACTGGGTTGCGTTCTTTCCTACTTAGAAATTTTCTCTGAGCTTCCAAAATGCACTGTTTAACTTGATCAAATAGATAGGGCTCTCCAGAGTCAGTGTATCTTACAAATACTTTCTGATCTTCACTGCGCAGTTCTTTAGCTTTGGCCAAGAGCACAATCCGATCCTTACGCTGGTCACTACTGAGAGATGGTCTTACGTAGACGTGCTTGTAAGATTCGGTTTTTCCCAGCTTACCATTCGATCTAACAAACCGGTTTTGCATGCTGTTGTTAAGAAATCGAATTTTCATCAGCCTGGGTCTGCTGGTATCAGATTTTCCAATGCAATCAATCAATCAATAACAACAATAACAACGGGTAACAATAACAACAATAACAACAATTGATGCAATCAATAACAACGGGATTACTACCATCCTCAGGGCTATTGATTGCTTCCTCCACCAGTTTCTTTGCTTTTTCCATTTCTTCTTGTTTGTTCATTGATTCTTCTAAGCCGGCAACTACTGCAATTGTGGAGTGTTCTCACTGTATTTCCGTTTTTTTCATTTGCTCTTCCATCCATGGTATTAGATCTTAAATAACTCGGGAGCAGATTTTTGTAATAGCGGCTTCATGAATATTGCCTGGAGGTTTTATGCCAGCTTCCAGCTTTTCAACACGGCTCAGTAAGTCATCACGCTCAGCTTCCAGTTCAGACACTCTGGCTCGTAATTGGTCATTTTCCGCGTTGATAGAATACTTTTGGGTATGGTGTGTCATTTTCTCCTTTCTGAATGGGTTTGTATTTTTAACGTCAGTGGGTTCTGTTCTGGTTCTGGTTCTGGGAAACACCCTTTACAAATGGGTATATAACTTTAACGTAAGTGGGTAAAAACCGAAGTGGGTAAAAACCGAAGTGGGTAAAAACCGAACCGTAAGTGGGTAAAATATTATGAATATATTAATATAAAAAGATATAAGTAAAAACATATATTATCACAAAAAGTAATTTTTTTATGCTTTTTAAATATCTTTCTGCACAATAAACGACGTTTTTAGAGATAAATTGTTATATTTTTAACTTTTTTTATTTTAACCATTTCAAGTATTTGGAAATGGATTTGAAATAAACTGCTGGCATTAATCCAACAACATTCAGTGTTTAAATAATGTCACTGCCTGGTGGCATTCGAGTTTAAAAACTTTAAAGGTGCGGTATACTAAATCATGGTGTTTTTTTGCTTGGTTTTTGGTATCAATCAATGCGTCAGGTTTCACTGAGTAAAAATTTGTATAACAAAAAAAAATTTCAGCGGTTGTCTAGATATTATCGCTTCATTATTCCATCGATTTTTTTGCCGCTCAGCTCAGCCAGCCAAATAGGCAAGCACTAAAAGACACCTAATACACCTACTACACCGACGGACCTAAGCAACCTAAGCAAAACCTCAAAATCAAACAAAACATTGAATTTAGCTTGATTTTAAGGTTTTGCTTAGGTTGCTTAGGAAAATTTTAGTAACAAGAGAGGCTTTCGCCCCTCGGTCGGTCCGTACGCCCAATGAAAGATTAAAAAAAACGCCTGCCAATATTGAACTGAACTCAAAATACATCAAATCGTTTATTTAAAATAAAACATTATAACTGCAATATAATAAAAAAAGACACAGAAATTAGTATAATTAAAAATTTTGAATCTTTTCATAGCAAAATTGCATATAAAATATCTTAAATACAGCTGAATCTTTACAAGACAGAATGCGTTTCCAATGTCCAACGTAAGCAAACAAAATACACTGTGGCTGGTGTTTGGTAAAAAACAAAAAATTATCTGGAATAAACAAGCGATATTCTTGCCAATATCTGAACAACCGCTGAAAATTAATTTTTTCGTAATACAATATTTTCTATTCAGTGAAACGTGAGGCATCGATTGATACCAAAATCCAAGCGAAAAAAATGCGCCATGATTTAGCATACCGAACCTTTAATTTTAATGTTGTTTTTTTCTTTTTTTCAATAAAATCAAATTTGCGATGTAACTGCCACCAGCATAAACTATAATTCCGACAAAATTTATCGTAGCTATCTGAAATGACTGTAAAGAGTCCAAAACGAGAACTTATTTAAGTCAGATTAAAAACTTTTCATGAATGTATCCAATAAAGCAACAGTTACTTGAAATGGGAGTAAATTGTTCAGAGGTTTAACTACCCTATTTGCAAAAGAAAATTTCCTTATTTCGACTATCTAAAGCAATTTTAAAGGATACTCCACGAGTGGGCTGCAGGTTAAACTTTAAAAAATCATTGGCTTGAAGATTGTTAATTTTAAAGCACTGATATAAATCAGTTTCATTTCTTCGATTTTTTAATCTTTCTAAACCTAGGTAGAATAAAAAAAAGAAAAAAAAGTTTATGTTGTAAAGGTTAGGGTCATGTGACATACTTACAATACAACAGAAAATAAATATACAAAATATAATAAATTTAGATCACAAGTTAGACACAAAAATAAATAGAAAACCCAATAAAACACAAAATCACGCTATAATAAATATTCTTTAGCACAGAAGTACACTCTTAAAGTTACAAGTATAATAGCATTTTGGCTTTACATGTACATTTGTAAAAAAACTTATGGCACACAAAAACAATAGGTATGTACTATAATTCATTAAAAAGAGCGTAATAATGTTTTGGAGTAAATTTAATATCTGGAAATAAATAATAAATAAATTGTTAAGATTTTTATTTAAATCTAATACTATAGTATTATTAAGATTTCAGCTGAATTTTAGCTGAAATTTACAAGTCTATTAACACACATGTAAGATAGATTTGATACAGAAAAAGAACTATATTTAAATTATAAAAGTTAGTTTTTGACAAAAAATGTTTAAGGCTTTTCAAAAAACTATATTTGACGGCAGGCTATTTCAAAAATCAACAATGCGATTTTTAAAAAAAAGTATTTTGTGATGTTAAGCGAAAAAAATTTTGTGGGCTATAGAGAAAGGGGTAAGGTTTTCGCAAAAAAAAAACATCAGAATCAAAGATAAAAAGTTTGACTCGGTACCGCACCTTTAAACGACATCTCCAACAATACCGTCTAGCCTCAAAAATAAAAAAAACAATAATGCGCATTTTCGTTCTTCCTTTTGACAATTGTTAAAAAAAATCAACTGTATGCGTGGGACAGACACGGGCCTATTCTCTAAAAGTTGTTAATAGTTTTATTGATTCCTGCCACATTTGAGTCCTGCACCTGCATTGAGTTTGTGATATAGCTTTTTTTTCTGTTGATTTTAAACCAGTTATAATTTTTATTATTGTTTTAGCTTTAAGTTTGGTTCATACTTATCACAAAACGTCCTTTGGGCTTTGTCCTTTGGACTTTTTCCTTTAGACTTTGTACTTTAGATTTTGTCCAAAGGAAAAATTTCAAGTAACATTCATACTTCGTCCAAAGTAAAAACGTTTTGGCTTTTCTAAAATTGTCCTTTGGATTTTTTTCAAAGGAAGTTTTGTCATAAGTATGAAACAGCCTTTAGAATAAATAATCAAATATAAATTTTAAAAAATTCGAAAAACAGCACTTAGTTTTCCAATTTTAAAAGAACTTATTTAGTCTTACTAAGGTTTTAACTATTTAAAATAATTATAAATGGACTGCTTGGCGGCGGTTCTTCAAAATTAGAAATTGCTTATTTATGGACCAAAATTAATATAAACTAAAATAAGTTTTACACTATTATCAGAAATTTAAGGTCGTTTGGAACATGGCAACTTAAAGTTTTTAGTGGGTTCAACCTTTCGTTTTTTAATTTGAAACTACCGGATGGCCTTTCGGTTAGTTTTGTTTTAATTTTTTGTTTGTTTATAAAAAATTTTGTTTAAAATATTAGTATTGAAAAAAATGCGGATGCAAAAATTTGGAACTTAGAGTTAATACGAAAGTTTTTTTTGATGGTGTGATGTCTATGGGGATTACTATCATTATTTTACTTATTTTACTTTACAACCGATATTTGTTTTTACCTTTACAGATTTTCGGACTGAATAATTAAAATCTTAACAGGCTTATTTAAAAGACTTTTTTTAAAAATTATGGTTTTCCAAATGTGGTTAAAGTTGTGTCATTTTTTTCAACGTTGGTGTCGTGACTTTTAAAACAGACCCCCTTTTTTTCTTTGCCCACGCATCTTTTTAAGTTCGGTAGCCAATGATCTACAAAAAAGTACTGAAAATAAAGTTTTTTGTGTTTTTGGGATCAGTTCTTAAAATGATATAATTATGTTTCATGCAGATAATCTAACGCAAAATTTTATGCTTTGGCGTGAAAAACTTATGTTTCGTAAGGTATTATATTGTTTTGAATAGCAAACTATCTCAGTCAATCTGTTACAAACTTGTAACAGATTGACAAAAATTTAATAGACTTCCCTTAAATTTTTAATAATATTGCTACTGTGATATTTTGTGATTAAAAAGGCGTAAAAAGAAAAAAAATTCGCATTTGAGTTTTTATTCTTAAGCTGAAACTAAAATAAAAATTATAATTAGTTAAAAATCAACGCAGGACAAGCCATATCACAAACTATAATAACATATGTAGCAGCTTAATGCTAATTAAAAAGGATATTTTGTAACAGTTTTAAGGGTATTGGAACAGACAGGACAAAAAAAACAGGTCATCAGTACGCAAATCTGGCGGGACTCAAATGAGGCAGCACCGTTTGCGGAATTGCATTCTGAACGCATTTTTTCAAGACTGAAACGTGGCAGGACTGAAATGTGGCAGGACTCAATTGTGGCTTTCAAGACTTTTTGCCAGGACTCAAATGTGGTGGCCCCGTCCGTTTTATTTGGTGTTTTCTATAAGTAATTAAACAAAAAAGCCTCACAAATAAAGTTATTCAAAAAAATTTTTAATTAGAAAATGAATTTTCTTCAAAAAAAAATGTTTGTACATAATCTTACATAAACTTTTTGTTACATAAACTTTATTTGTGTGGCAACTTTAACTTTATTAAACTATTGACAACTTTTAGAGAGATAAATCTTAGGAATCATACTAAGAGAATGTAGAAATTCTTTCATCATCTTTTAATTATTCTTCCACTTATTATCACTAGTCATAAAAATGCTCCATAAATAGAGCAGGAAAAACGGCGATTTTCTTCTATGTTTGATGTTTAGACGAAAAAGATGTGGACTAAATCGATTTGTAAGAATGTGGGTGAATTGTAGTAATTTAGCATTTTGCTTGCGCAGTTACTCACGAAATAAAAAATTTAAATTATATAATATTGATTTTTAATTCAGTGAACACGTTTTAGTTCTTTTGCAGTCGGAAAGATTGGTAATTAAGAAATCATGCTCATAACAAACTTTGAATTTCAGAAAATTGCCACTTTTTAAATTTAAACCTTTAATTGTATGTGGTAAAAAAAAACTATCTATAAATTAAAAAAGTGGCTATTTCATGATTTTCAAAGGTTGTTTCGAGCATGATTTTTTTAATTAACAATCTTTCCGACTATAGGGGAACTACAACTGGATTCTGTTATGTGTTCATCGAATAAAAAATTAATATCATATAGTTTAAATGCATTTGGTGAGTAACTACGCAAGATGCTAAATTACTGCCGTCTGTCCACATTTTGTACAAATCGGACTAAAGGTAAACCTAACGCGGCTGCAACAGTTGTTCCTTGGATTAAAAAGCCCCCCATTAAGTAACCCTTCAAATCACGAGAATCTGACGTCACTTTATCAGCCAATTAGATTCTATTTAATAGGGAGTATTTCATTGATAAAGTGACGTCAGATTCCCTTGATTTGAGTAGTTACTTAATGGGGGCATTATTTAATCCAACGAACAAATGTTGCAGCCACGTTGGGTTTACCTTTAGTCCACATTTTTTCTGCAAATTAATTATTAAGTGTTACAATAAAAAGTCCTATTTTTTTAAACAATTGTTCACGAGTCTTGTTTTTAGGTACAACTATGAAATCATTCTCCTTGCTTTTTATTTTAATATTCTGCGCCGTGTGGGCTGCCAAAACCGCAAATGACGAAAATAACAATTCAGAACTCCAAACAACACCCAAACCCCAACCCGGACGACTTAAGGGCAGAACTACAATCAAGGTCTGGGCTAGTGATCGACCGGGGCAGAATTATTGCTGATGCCGGGGCCGGGGCCAGTGCCGGAGTAGAGAAATTTTAATTTGCCGGGGCCGGGGCCGGGGTAAAAAATTTTGCCCCGGCCGGGGCCGGGGCCGGGGCAGGCTAAAAATTTAGAAGAATTTGCAATTTTGGTCGTTTTTTCAAAATTCTAATTTTTTACTGTAAATTATTTTTTTAGGTAATTAATAGTCATATTTTAGAATTTAAGCACCTGTGTAAGTAGAAAAAAAAGTTTTTAATACACAAAGTTTTTCCAAGCAGAACAAAAAAAATATTTGAATATTTCGATTCTTTTAAACATAAATTATTATTATAATTAGTATACAGTACGGTTGTAAAAAATAATAATTTTTGATTATTTTCAGAAAAAGTAAAAAGTAATTTTAACAATATTTAGTTTAAGTAAAGTAAGAGTAAAAGTAATTTGTGATATTTTAATTTAAGTAAAGTAAAAATAAAAGTAATGGTCGAAATTATATTTAAGTAAAGTAAAAGGAAGACCTATTTTTTAAGTAAAAGTAAAAGTAAAATTATAATAAAGTAATTTTGCAATGGATCAAAACGTCGAGTTTTGGAGCTCCAGAGCTCCGTTCCAAAATATTTTGTTATATCTTCATTTTAATAAGTTTTTTCGTCTAAGTAAATGGCGTTTAGCGTGTTCGCGGCTTATAAAACTTTCTTCTGAGAATCTGAGACTCATTTTACAACAAGCCCATAGGAAATCTTTTAAAATTAATTAAGGTAGAACTTCACAGTTTTTTTTGACGACAGATTTTTTGAATTACATCTTACTATACGTAGTTTGACCTGCTGATTCAATTTTTGACATTCATTTTTCTGTAAAAAACGTTATCGTCCACAATCATCAAATAACATCAATAAAATACATGTCAAAAATACAAAACATTAATAAAGTTTATTACCAAAAATATTCTATTTTTTTATTTTCTATTTAGCGTATCTTAAATAATAAAACATTTTTTTAAATTAAAAAGCTAAAAAATAAAAAAAAATTTTTTTCGGCATTAAAAATATGGTCGAGCGACTACTCGAACCCATGGATCCGAGGATCCGAGCGCGACGTACTAACCACTCGGCTACTGGGTCCGCGGGTATTTTCAATTAAAAGCACCTTTTAAAGGAATGGTTCAAAATGTAGTTTCTCGGCGTCAATTAAAAAAAAATTAAGCGAAAATTAAAAAAAATTGATTCGTTATTTTTAAACAAAAGTTTGGAAATAGTTAGATATAGGCTTTTACCATTTTTTTTATTATAAACGATTAAAAAAGGACTTCAGGATTTTTTTTACTATATATTTTTGTAAAAAAAGTCTTTTTTGCAATTTAAAAAAATCCTGAGATCATTTTGAACCCAAACCACCTCTGAAAGTTGCCCCCTACATTACCCTAATTTATTATAAAATTTCGCCCAAAAATAACAAATCAATTTTTTTTAAAAGGCCTTATTGTGGTTTTCAGTGGTAGAATCCATGGACATCTGTTGCGAACTGGACAAACTTTTCGGTGATGTTTTTATAACCACTGGATAGCACAGATTCTTAACTTTTTATAGCAACCCACTTTTATGGGCCAAAAATTAATATTTATAATGATATGCGCCTTGTAGTCCAAGTGGTCAAAACTGTGAAGTTCTACCTTAAGTATTTGTATAAGAAAAATCCGAGTAAGAGTAAAAGTAAAAGTAAGTGAAATTTAACCCGTTGGTATTTATTCCGCTGCAAATCCGAAGAAAGGATTTCACGGCACTGCTGCTCAATGTTAAATCTTAGTCAACGATCGTCGAGAGCCACAGAGTTTCACACACTGCAGCACTGACGCAATATATCTTTCGCAGATTTGCAGCGGTTTTTGGACGAAAAACATCCCAAAGGGTTAAAAATCGAGTAAAAGGAAAAGTAATAAAAAATTCGTTAGTTTAAGTAAAAGTAAATGTAACTTTTTACAACAGTAGTATACATTTTACGTAAGTATTAGAAATATATTCAAGTTTAAAGCATAATATTATACTTAATTTTTGTGGGTATTTTCACATAACCTAGGGGTCACACATAAACTTTTGTTTTTATTAATCTCACTATCCATTTTTATAACTTTTAAAGAATGCTCTACATATAGAACAGGAGTTAAAGCATTTTTATACGGGAGTATGTTTTGATTAAAAAACCAAAACGTGTTAAAGGAACCAAAATCAAAATTTGATACCTATAAAAAATTATTTGAAAATAGCGAAATTTCTTTATAATAGAATAAATAAAATATGTTGATAATTGTAGAAATGTAACTCTAATTCTAAAAAATGCTAGTCTTCAGGAATATTATTTTGAAGAAACATTTTTTTAGAACTTTATTTGCATGCCTCTATTCAAGATTTTTCGGTCTATAAACATACAGGAGGGGTTAAAACGCACTTTTTTTATTTTAAATTGTTAGAACATTTTGAAAGCTTTATTACCACTTTTTTAAATTAAAAAATACTTTTTTAAATTGTAAAAGGTAAAATAATTAAATTATTGCGAGTACAAGCGACTATGTTCCCTTTCTAGCTTGTTTCACCTTTCAAGTTGTTAGTTTTAGTCGTTTTAATTCGCTAACTTATTTTTTAGCCAAAAATCATAAAATCAATGACACGCGAACTTTTGCAATGAAATTGTTGTTGTGATTTTGGCACTACTTTTTTGTAATTTCTGGAGATTTATCAAAAACATATGGCCCTAGAAAATTTCCAATTATACATTAAGTTCTTGAATCAAATTCTGCAAGAAACAACGCAACATTTCTAATGCACGCGACCTTCTGTGCATATACCACTGATTTCTTACGCAGAGATTTTTCTTGCTGTCAATACCATTTTTTTTCCGCAAAAGTGGAAGAAAAGTTCCCATATGCACTGCAAAACACTACTGTGTTAAAAATTGCGTTAAAAATTAATTTAAAAAAACCAACAATGCGCCTATGAAATAGAAGAAAATGGCGGGTTTTCAGTATTAAAGTCGCACAAATTCGAATTTTCAGCAAACTTTTTTGTTTAAAAATAAGGTTTTCACCATTTTTGGGTTATATGTGTTTACTTTTATTAAAAATATAATTATAAAAAACTTAAACTAAATTAGCAAATTTTTTTAAAATAAAAGCTCAAAGATAATTTTTACTGGAATTTCTATTTATACCTAGCACTTTTACTGGTATTCATAAAATTTTGGACCGGGTTTATACGAACTGGGTCTGTAACTTTTGGCAAGAAAACTCTGGACTGGGTGGTACACCTTTTAGACTGTGCCCAGTATTTAATATCGTTAATTTTCGACACGTATTAATTGATTTTTTAAGCAAATTTTGTTCGAAAACTTTTTAACTCGCTAAAAAAAGTGGACTGACTCCGCAGGGTTTTCCTACCAAAACAAGCGGACCCAGTCCGAATAGACCCTACCCGAAATTTATGAATACCAGTGTAGTTTCGGCAATAAATTTAAAAATGCTAAAATAAAAACAAGAAATCAACTTGAATTTTTTTTATTGAAAAAAAATGTATTAACATCACTAAATTTTGAAACAGTTTCAATAACACATAAAAATAAAAGTAAGAATATAATATAATCCAAACAAATGTCCAGTTGTACGATTTACTTTCATAGAAAAACTCACACATGAGCGAATTTAATACGAAATATTACCGATTCCTGCTAATTTTTTGTACGCGGCGATTTTGTAAACATGTCGGAAAAACGAATTTGGTGTACAAAATATCGCTGTGCGAGGAAATTTTTAGTGTGTGCACAGAAAGTAGCTTGCGCCAAAAAGTAAGACGTGCATCATTTTTTTTTAATTTAGTTAAAAAATTTACTGTACACATAGCCGAAACTTCTCTTGGGTTATATATTTTTGATATAAACAATGATATTATAATAACTCTAATATTTATTGTATACGTCTCATGAATGGACTTCTAATGTCAAACCCTAATCTTGTAAATAAAATCTACAAAATGGTTTTTAATGCTAAAAAATATTCAAATTTTTAGAATAATGACTCATGATTAAAATAAAGAATCTTATTAAAATAGAGTTTTAATAAAATCTTAAAATATAAATAATAAATATCCTCCTATATTGAAGCGATTACATTAGCTCTTTAAATAAAATTTTATATATTTATCACTTTTTAAAATTGTAAAAAAGTGCTTTGAAATTTGTATTCTTAGGGGTCCTTACCCCGGTTCGCCCCGGTTGATTTGACAGCTAAATTGCCGGGGCCCGGTCCGGGGCCGGGGTAGAGAAAAATGCCTTTGCTGGGGTCGGGCCGGGGCCGGGGTAGAAAAAAAGTGCCGGGGCAAGCCGGGGGGGGGGGGGGGGGGGCTCCTGGCTAACCCTGGTGGGGTGGGGACTCTAATTCGCGCCTCTCAATCCCAACCCACCAACCCAACTCGCACCCACCCCTATTTTATATATAGTCCCTATGTGAAGTCCTTCCCAAATTTAATACCAGATTGTGGCTTCAAGGAACCCACAATACCCCAATATGAATTGCAATTGCTCAATGAGCTGATGCAGCCAGTTAATTCTCACAAACAAAATAAAATATAACACAAAACGGAGGTGGGGGAATCCCAAAAGAAAAAAAAATACTCAAAAAAGAAAACCGAATGTTGAAAAACCAAACACAATCATATATAATACAGAAACGAAATAGGGGAAAACAGAAACACAAAGAAAAAAATGCAGAAGGAAAACGTTGGCGGGGGGTGCGAGAATACTCCGTCGCTGCGTAGGCGAAAAAGCATATTTCTGTATCTGAAAATAAAAAATTATATCTTCAGGATGGTGCATTGTTCTTTATTTGGTATTATTCTTTATTTTTTTATTATTAATAATAAATGTATTACTATATCAAAAAAAAAAAAATCACATAAAAATAATTCCCAACGGTTAACGAGTTATTAACAAGAATACCGTTTGGTTATTTCAAATTGGTGGTTTTGGTTTTGTTGTTTTTGTTTTTTGGTGGGTGTTTCGATGGGTGTTTGTTTAAATATTTTTGTGTTTTTTTGTGTTTTTTTGCTTTTTTTTTTTGTTTTTTTTTTTGTTTGTGAATATTTTTGTTAGGTTATTAAAAGTTTGGTTATTTAATTTTGTTTTTTGTTTTTTTTTATACACCATTAAAAGAAAACATTTCTACAAAATGGATATGAATTAATAAAACTTAGGAAAAATAATGCTATGGTGCTAAAAACAATTTTTTTTTATTTGGTTGAATTCAAAAAAGTATTAAATGTGTACTGTGATTTTTAAAAAAATTTAATTTGTTTTTACAGTTGGTGTGTTTTTTTTGTTATTGTTATGGTATTATTAGAAAGCTAGTCAAAGTTTAGCTGTTTTGAAAAAAGCAAAACTGTAGCAATTTTGCTTTTGTAGCAGCTTAGTGCTAATTAATGAGGATATTTTGTACAGTTTTAAGGGTACTGAGAGGGAAAAAACGGGTCAAATTATACAATCGTCACAAAACAACACCACTGTTAAATTAAAGATTTTAAACACTAAACAGTAAAAGTTGTTGCCAGTATTTTTTAAAATTGATATCATGGGTGGCGCGGGAGCGCCACGGGGCGATTTAGCCCCGTGGCGCCGCGCCAACCATAATTAGAGAACGTGGGTAAATTTTGAAATTCAGAACCTTCTTCTTCTTCTTCTTCTTATTATTATTATTCCAACGCTCCATTCTTAAAAACGATATTCCTCATTCGTTACTGATTGATCAAAAATAAACATGGACTCATTAGAAAGAAGAAGGAATTACGCAACTTTCTTAGGAAGCACTTTTTTCATTTAGGTCCTTGTTATCGATTTATTGATCAAAATAAAAAAATTGAAAAATAGACAAATAAAAACTCCCAACCGCACAATAACAGCCTTTTGGCAACAATAAGGATTGTACAGAGCAGACAACCAACATCCCCTCATAAAAACCGCAAAATAGCAGACCGGTTTTAATTGGTGGCAGAAACGGCACCAGTTCCCAGCGCCATCTGCTTCAACCGCGCGGAAAACGGCAAAAACAACAGAGTACTTTTTTAATTCTTGCATTACTGATGACAAAATTAATTCAAAGTTTTATTTATTAAAAAATAATAATAAGCGTCGGTGGCGCAAGAGCGCCACGCGCCGGTAATCATCGGTGGTGCGGGGTGCCAACTGCAATTTAACCCACGGCACCGCGCCAACTATACTTAGAGAACGTGAGTAAATTTTGTTATTCATGTTCATCATCTTATTATTATTATTATTATTTTTACTTTAAAAATTATAATTGCAATAATTGGCGCACGGCATCGCGCCAACTATATTTAGAGAACGTAGGTAAACTTTGTCTGGAGCGCAACTGCACCGCACTAACTATAATTAAACAACGTGGGTTAATTTTTTAATTTAAACTCATCATCTTCTTCTTATTATTATTTTTTATTTTATCTCGGCAACGGAATGATTATAAACATAATGTCATTGCGCAGCTAAAACTATAGTTATTAGGCTATTTTTTAATTTAATTCAAAAAAAATGGGGTAGACTAGCCTTGAAAAATGCTCTAATAATAGAGCAGGAAAAAGGGGCGATTTTTCCCCGGGCGTATGTTTAGACAGAAAAGATGTAGACTAGTCTGAGATGGACATTATGTGGACAATAGGAAATTTGCATTTGGTTTGGCCAGCTGCTCACTAAATAAAATTTTTTACGATATGATAATGATTTGTTTATATATTGATCTCACACAGCACTGTTGCATTTTTTTTTAGTTTGATGAAATATCAATTGAAAAAATCATACTTACAGCAATCTTTGACAAGCGCGAAATGCTTTTTAAAATTTATAGTTCTTTTTTACACATAAAAATATAACCATCTAATTATCCGAAAAAAGAGTGATGTGAGGAGGATTAAATAAATCTATAAGTAAAAAACAAAAAAAAAAACAAAAAAAATGTGTAGTAGAGTATTATAAAATCAAATATAATCAATCGTAATAATTGAAGAAGTGAGTATATAGCAACTCAAAAAAAAAATTAGAGATTCCATAGTATGGCAATATCATATTAGTCTAAATAGTCTATGTCTATAAATAAGACCGGGGAAAAATATCGCCTCTCTCTGTATTATTATAGAGTATTTTAGAAGGTTATTTTTATTATTTAAAAATGTTAAAAGAGGAAAAATATAAATAATACAGAAACAATGCTAAGTAAATCTGTAAAGTTCGCATTGATTTAAGCCGTTTTTAGCATCCTAAGTTATTTTTTACTTATGTAATTCTTTTGGACTAACCAAAAAAGTTTTTAGCAATTTTTTAATTAATAAATTTTTCTTGAAGCTAAAATAATTGTATTTTTGTAAATGTATTTTTAATATTTCAAAAACTAAAAATGAAAATCATTTAATTTGTTAAGAATTTTTATTTTTCTTTGAGACATTGAGACATTTTTTATTGTAAATACATATGGCAGGTTGATTACAAAAACCCATTCCTATAGCCCTAAAAACTTTATTTAAGTGTTTTAGTAAAGGTAAAATATAACTATATATTTATTTTGTATTTATTATTTTATATTCATTATATTTTCTAATTTATTATTATTATTTATTATTATACTTTATTATTGATTATTATTTATTTATTATCATTACATGTATTTCTCATATTTATAATAAATTTCATATTTCAAAATATGTAAATTGATGCAGCTGATGTAGGATTTTTATTAAAGCGGCATTAAGGCTGGTTCATATTTATGATAAAACGTCCTTTGGACAAAGTCCAAAGGACAAAAGTCTTTTAAACTTTGTCCAAAGGACAAATACAGCGTAAAAACGGTCTTTGAACTTTGTCCAAAGGACAAAAAAAGACAAAATCCAAAGGACAACGTGTTCATACTTTTTGTGCTTTGGACTTTTCCCTTTGGATTTTGTCCTTTGGACTTTGTCCAAAGGACAAATTCTAAGTAGCGTTCATAGTTCGTCCAAAGGAAAAATAAAAAGTCCAAAGGACGTTTTGGCTTGTCCAAAAGACGTTATGGCTTTTCTAAAATTGTCCTTTAAACTTGGCTTTTCTAAAATTGTCCTTTGGACTTTGTCCAAAGGACGTTTTGTCATAAGTATGAACCAGCCTTTAGCGACAACAATTATAGGAAAGAAATTTACCGTTCTTTTAAACACCGAGACAAAAGAATTAAAAATTTTATTTTTTTAAAAAAAATAATAAACTTTAATTATAGCTAGCAAGGACGCACCAAAGAAAAAATCTGGTGAAAAAGTATTAGCTCGAGAAATTTCAAAATTTGCTACAATTTTTACGTTATTTATTGTGCGGTTCATTTATCGATGATTTTTTTACTAGTCTGTGATTAAAGTTAATAATATGAAATTTGTTATGTATTTATTTAAATATAAGTAAAGCTTCAGGGGTCCAAAAAAATAGCTACTGCTGTTGCTTCAATCTTACAGATTATTAGGATCTGAAAGGATATGAGGATAAAGAAAGAATATTTTTCTAAATCGTCGTCATTAAAGCGAATTGAGCCACAGTCATTAAAAAAACGTGACTCTGGCTTATTCTGTAGTTAATAAAAGTGCTGTTTACATTTAAAATGAGTCATAGTCGCATTGTTATACACATGGTGTCTTATTTTGCCATAGTAATGACGAAACACGTGTTTGGCTCCAACTTTAACGGCCTCTCGATACCCGTCAGATACTCCAGAACGACCTAAGCTCGACACTTATGGTTCCTGAGAAAGCGCGGAGTTTTTTTTGTCACCCTTCAGCAACTCATAATTGATGACCTAAAAATCAAATCGCTAAACATGTGTCCAGAGTTTGCGTGATGCAAATCAGCCATTTGGTTTTGATACAAGTTTAAATGGTTGTAGGTTGTTATATAACAAAATATTTACACTCTATTATAAATTGCGTGAAGAAATTTTTTGTCACGGCCACGGTGGTAAAGTTTGCGAACTTTATTTTAAGGTTTGAATAGAGAAGATAAAATAATATAACGAACGTAGTTTCCCCCCGGGTGCCTATTTCATAAACATCTGTCATTGTAAATTAATAAACGCATTTAATTGTCCTTTTTTTATTATAGTGTTGTAAAAAGTTACTTTTACTTTTACTTAAAGTAATAAAAGTAATGGATTTTGGATTACTTTTACTTTTACTCGACTTTTGAAATTTCAATTACTTTTACTTTTACTCTTGCTCGACTTTTGAAATTTCAAATACTTTTACTTTTACTCTTAGGGCTGGTTCATACTTATGGCAAAACGTCCTTTGGACAAAATCCAAAGGGAAAAGTCCAAAGGAAAAAGTCCAAAGGAAAAAGTCCAAAGAAAAAAGTCCAAAGGACAAAATCCAAAGGACAACGTGTTCATACTTTTGTCCTTTGGACTTTTCCCTTTGGATTTTGTCCTTTGGACTTTGTCCACAGGACAAATTCTAAGTAGCGTTCATACTTCGTCCAAAGGCAAAACTCCAAAGGACGTTTTGGTTTTTATAAAATTGTCCTTTGGACTTTGTCCAAAGGACGTTTTGCCATAAGTATGAACCAGCCCTTATTCGGATTTTCCTCTGCAAATACTTAAATTAATTTAAGTAAAATTTAAGTAATTTCAAAGGGTAGATTCCCTATGGGCTTGTTGTAAAGTAAATCGCAAAAGAAAATTTTTTAAGCCACTAACACGCTAAAACCATTTATTTTGACTATGGTTGAATCATATATGGCTGACGCTGAAAATTAGAATTCAGACATAAGCGAACCAATTAAAATTGTGTAATTACGTTTTTTTTAAACAACAAAGAACCCGGAATTTTTTTGAATTCGACCTTTTCACAAAATATACATAAAACAAGCAACTTTGGTCCTTAAAAAATTTGCATTTAGGTTCTAAATTAAGTAATTTGATAAATAATTATTAAAATACAGTTTTTAATCTTTGTTATTAACCCGATTTAGTGAAAAATTTTGAATGTTTTTGTTGTTAAATAGTCGATTCAATACTGTAATTATCGCGATCAGCTAGATTTTATTTGCCTATAAAAACATTAAAATGATAATTTATACATAAAATTAGCAGAAAAACTCCGAAAACAGGTGTTTTGCTCCGTTCCAAAATTACTTTTATTATACTTTTACTCTTGTTTTACTTTAGAAAATAGGTCTTACTTTTACTTTTACTTTACTTAAATAAAATTTTGACCATTACTTTTACTAGGAACGGGACACGAGGGTACTGGACACGAGGGTACTGGACACGAGGGTACTGGACACGAGGGTACTGGACACGAGAGTACTGGACACGAAGGTACTGGGCTTAAAAAAATTGCGTTCACCACAACCTCGCAGCAAAATCGATTCATTATGCAATGGGGACATGAGGGTACTGGACACGAGGGTACTGACTAGCAAAAAACATAACCTTCCCGCATAAATCGGGATAAACTTATTGCATAACAATAGTTTGTTTTACTTAAATATCACAGTTTGTTTGACTGACTTATAAAAGGTAGGATTATAAAAATAAAATTTTTGAGAAGACAGAAAACAAAAATAATAATTTTATAACATTAAAACATTTTCGTGTAATTTGTCTACATTTTCTTGCATGTTTTTATATAATAACTAGCTTTAAAAATGCGGAGAAGTTATGAGACGAGTCTAAAGATAATAAACATTAAGGTTGTTGTTATGCTTTGATTGTGCTGTCAAAAAATTTTGTGGTTATTTTTCGTGGAGTGTAGAAAAAATAAATTAATAATTTTGCTATTAATAACCTTTCAAAAACATTTTAGTAAAATATTTTCCGAAAAACAAATGCTTGCCGTTTTTAACAGTAAACTATTTGGTATTTTTTAAAAGTACACTATTTTTTAAATATTATGATAAAGTTTAGCTTAATTTTTGGGTTTTGCTTAGGCTTAGGGAAATAAAGTTTACCGTGCAATGGGTTTCGAAGACTCCCAAAGATCCGTTGTTTGAATATTTTACTCACGACTTAGACTTAGACTTAGATTGAAATGCATAAAATATCATACATGAAAAATCTTACAATTGTATGTTTTTTATTAAAAACACATTTTGTTTGCCTTGTCTTAAATGATCAATATGTGTTCAAGTGAATTCCTTAAGCTGGAGTGAATTAAAAAAAGCAAGTTATTTTTTAAATTTCTACTGCTACAATATATTTTTGCAGAAGTTATTTTTTCCAAAGATTTTATGTAAAAAACTCAATTATTTTAATCAAGAGTTGATAAAAATAGTCTAAACATAAAAATGACAGCAAAAAACTGCAATTCGCTTTGTATTTTCGTACAAAGAGCGTCGGGGGGGGGGGGGGGGGGTTAGAGAGTTTTACTTTACTTAAAATAAAAAATTACAAATTACTTTTACTCTTACTTTACTTAAATTAAAATTTTTTAAATTACTTTTACTTTTACTTAAAATAATCCAAAATCAATACTTTTTACAACACTATTTTATTAACCAAAAAATGCAAACGTAACTGGAATTTACAGAATTTTGAATTGTAATTTTGTAAAATTATGAACGCAGTTTTATTATAATACCACAAATATATAATAAAGAAAACATGTAACACTTAGAACAAACTGCTTGAAAAAAAGGTCCCATTTAAATGGGATCCCTTTTGAATGGGACCTTTTTCAAGAAATTTGTTTTAAGTGTCTCATTCTTCCTTTATTATATATTTAAAAAAAAAGATAACTGCGTTTGCCAATTTACAATTACAGGCAATTTTCATGAAATAGGCCTCTATTGTGTAGCATTTACGAAGAAGCACAAAACTTATGACGGTAGGCTTCTGAAATTAAACTATAGACTTAAAATTTGTTCGATTGTAATATGCTTATTCATACAGAATAAATCTGGAAACAAAAAATAGTGGTGGTGAATTTTTTTTACCATAGGTATTAATAGAATAAAAACTTATTTTCAAAAGGTTGAACATAAGAGATTATGTTATAGGCAAATCTAACTTAGCTGACCTGAATGATTTGCAGTATTGAATACTTATTTATTTGGGTATTGGGTCATCCCCTCAGTTTTGTTAAGTATTTATAACAAGTCACTGAGGTGACAACCACTTTGTATTATTTATTATGTTTGTGTAAATATATCTCTTAAAAATGTTAATATTAGTATTTTTATGTTACCATGTATGAATTATTTGTGGTTGCCACATCTTCTATGCTGGTACACAGAGAGGGAAGACAGATTACAGTAAACTGTGGTCCTAAAGCTTTGGTCCTAAAAGTATGGCTCTTAAGTCAAGCTCTCTGTACTCTTGGCTCTTATGTTTTTTTCCTGGTTATTTCCCATTTGATTCTATTGCCGTTTTTGTTCTGGCTTCTTGGCTCTTAGGTCCCTTTTGTTTGCTTTATTTTTCAAAACATTAATGGTACTATCATTAATTTTAATTATATCTGATATTGATATAGAAAACTAAAGATAAATTCTATCAGGGTAAAAATAGATGAGTGGTAAAATAACCACTCATTTTTTGAGAAAATATCACGTGCAGAGAAACACACGAGGCAACTATTCTTCTATTATTCACAATTCACCATTCTGGATATACTGTCAAAAACCAGTTCCATACAAACTTGCCAGGTCAAGCAAAAAGGACCCTTGTCTGCATTGTTATCAAAATGGAAGAAAGAAGAAAAATGGCTTTAAAAAATTGAAAAACTCTGCAACATAAGGTAAGCTAGTTTAATTTTATAATAATTAATATCTCTTTAAATTAATTATTTAACAACAAAAATTAGCATTTTGGCAACACCAAAAACTTAAAAAATTTGCTATATACATTTAAATAAGCAAATAAGTGTTTTAATTTTAAAATAAGTTAAACAAAAAATTTTAAATTTTTATTAAAAAATTGTGTTGTTTAAATTGCTTTATGTGTCTTTTTGTTTTTTAAAAAAATGAATGAGACTGGCGACAAAACTTAAACTTTTTTAAGTTTAAAACTTCTCTAAATCTAAAAATAAAAAATTTAAAAATGCTATCTCACATTACATAACTAATTATTACATATTACTAAAAATTCTTATCCTTATCAACCAAACTTATATAAACAATAAACACAGCACACATTCTTACATACTTTTAGGTTAAATAAAACTTTAACTTTATCATAACAAAAACCAAAAATTTTTTATTTCTTAAAAATTATTTTTATATAAAAAATATATTGTTATAAGTATTTAAACAAGTATTATATGTATAGTAAAAATCACAATAACCTAAGAAAACTAATTTATCATAAATTTAGTAATTTATTTAAATAAACACAAAATATGCATTTAAAAACAATAAATAATATACTTGTCTTTATTATTTTACAATTTCTTGTTTTGTAAAAGTTTGACGAGAAGAACTAGCTGATGATTCGCACTTCTCCTTGGGCTTGTCCAATAACCTATTCCAGTTAAAATAAAGCGACGAAATAGGTTATTATATTAGTTAGCTTAAGTATAAATTGTTCTCTTAAAACCTTAAAAAATTTTTTAAAAAAAAGTTTGTTTTTTGAAATCTGCTAAAAATAAATGTTATTATTTATGTATAAATAAAATAAATAGCTAACTAGTACTGTAGTTGTTACTAACATAAAATCAGAACACTGCTCTACTAACACTTTGTGTATATATGTTTGTTTAATATTGTTACATCTGACCAAAATACCAACAAGATTAAAACACTTAATCACCTCTTACAATGTTTAATCATTAAAAGCCATAAACTTTAAAAACCAACTAAAATTTTTTAATTAGTCTTTAAATAGTTTTACTTAGTTTCAGTGATTCTCTCCACGGAGTCCTGTTTTTTCTGTTTTGCTCCTCCATCATCCTTGTCCTCCTTATATTTTTCTTCTTCATCTTTTTTAATAAGAACTTACAAAGCAAATAGTTTTACTTAGTAAATCACCATACAAAATGCTTTGTTAATTTTGCTTTCTACACCTAGTTATGGTGAACATACTAAACCTGTTTCTGCACCAACCAAAGTTGTTTTACTTAACCTGCTTTCTGCATCATTTAAGGTGCCAATCTTTAATTTTCCTATTTGGTTATTAAAGGTATCAAAATTAATTCATCTATACTAGCTTTTTATGTTCTACCTAACCTGCTTCTACACCTATTTAGGTGTTTTCATTTAACCTGCTTTCTACACCCTCTGTGGTGTTTATGTATCCATTATTTCCTCAATATTTACCTGTTACTACCTAACTTGCTTCTGCACCTA
>JASAMX010003665.1:0-19136 GCA_030248175.1 Microlaimidae sp. YZB2_3 | reverse complement strand
AATAATAAAAAAATTAAAAATATTTATCGGATTTTCTTGAATTACGGTAACTGACTTAAATTCGGCCAGCTCTAATTTCGGCCACCGGCTGTTATTTCTGCCATGCGTAAAGTTATTAAATAAACTGCGTATACCTAGATAGAGCATCATGTTATGTATCTAGCCATGTGCAATTCATTCCATAACCTTGCGCATAGCAAAAATAACAGCAGGTGGCCGAAATTAAGGCTGGCCGAATTTATGTCAGTTACCCTATACATTTTTGTTTTTGGGTTGGTCTATTTTGATTATTTAAATTGTTTAATAGCAGTACAAACGCCGTTTACCAACGTTAAAATACGACAATAATAGTTAAGTAGGTACTTAAACCACCTCTGGAGGTGGTTTAAATTTTCTACTTAAATCGACCTACTTAAGTAGCCTACTTAAAATGATGCAACCCCATTTTTTAAGTAGCCAGTCACAGCTACTTAAGTAGCCTTCATCTACTTAAGTAGTTATGGTGCAACCGGGCCTAGGTTTACCTCAATGGATTGGGATAAACCCGAATTAAAATTGCACACGAAAGTATTATATTAACAAATGAAACATTACCTTTCTAAGTAAAATTTACAAATAGCGCCTCGGTCATTTTTGTGAGGATTTGGCTTTTGACCTCCGATTGTTGGAAAATTCGAAAACGCCGGTTTTTCCGGGTTTTTTTTTTCAAAAACTCCGGTTTTGTAAAAAACTTAAAGTTTTTTTTTTAAATAAATCCCACAAAATCACAAAAAACATGTCCTTTTTTTGTAATAATGTCCGGGCCGCAAGAGTTTTCATGTGTCGGTGTAATACTGTCCAACACAGGAAAACTCATGCGGCCCAGACTGTATTACAATTGTAAGTATATATAAAGTGAAATTAAATTAAGAAATTGCTATTATAATAGCTTCCTGTCCATTTTGATTTGATGAATTAAAATGGCTACTATGCCATTATAATAGAGGGTGCCATTCAAATGGAAAGAATCATTTTGATGCCCACTTTTATTTCTTTTTTCATATGGAATAGTTCGGAATAAGCGCCTTTTACTGTACGAGAGAGGGTACAAAAAGAAAAAAAATAAAATTTGAAAAAATCTTAGCTTTCTTAGTTTCTTAAGTTTAAACCTATACTTCATAAAAATTGCTACACGATGATATGTTTTACTACGTTGAAGTGCTGTAATATATCAGTTTGTGCTAAATAAATTTTTGTTTTTTAATTAAACGTCACAATAGTTTAAAATCACCACTAAAATAGTATTATCCTGAACAGTGATTTCGAATTAGTAAAAATAAGGATGAAATTTGTGCTTTTAAACTAATTTTAAACCTACATAGTTTTTTTTAATGTTTTGCTTGTAAAACTATTTAAAACTTATAAATTAGTTATAAAAAGTCCATTCAAAACATTATATTCAGCATTTTCTGTAATTGAAACATTAAAAAACTGGGAACCAAGCGCGCCAGCAGCGCCGTACCTACGAAGTGGCAAAAAACTAAAAATCCCCAAAAACTGCTTTTGCTTTTGCAATATTAAAAAAGTATTTAAGAAATTTTGAAGAGAAGGGGTCAAGATTTTAAACCAATAAATATTTGAAATATTTTAAACCGTAAAATGTACTAGTCGCTCGCTGTATTCAATTTTCCCTCTACATATGATTGGCGCTAGTAGTTATTGTACCGGTTCCCGGAAATTTCATCTTTTACAATATGTCTTTCAACATCTCGTCTTCTACAACTCGTCTTTGGAAAACTCGTCTTTTAAACATCTTATCTTCGGAAAACTCGTCTTTTGGATGCAATTTTGTAAACGCACTTTTCAAAAGACAAGTTTCTCCTATTTTTTGACTAAAACAATGTATTGAAAACCTTTTTTACCTAAGCCTAAGCAAAAGCCAAAAATCAAGCAAAATTTTTATCATGATAAACTTTTATTAAATGATTTATTCAAAAAACTGAGAACCTAAGCCTAAGCAAAACCTAAAAATCAAGCAAAACTTTATCATGGTAAATTTGTATTTAATGATGCTTTTTGAACTGAAGAGTAAAAACCTTATTTTTATCCTAAGCCTAAGCAAAACCCAAAAGTCAAAGAAAATTTTATCATTGGGGTGGAAATTAAATGATTTATTCAAAAAACTGAGAACCTAAGCCTAAGCAAAACCTAAAAATCAAGCAAAACTTTATCATGGTAAATTTGTATTTAATGATGTTTTTTGAATTAAAGAGTAAAAACCTTATTTTTTTCCTAAGCCTAAGCAAAACCCAAAAGTCAAAAAAAATTTTATCATTGGGGTGGAAACTCGCATTTTTGAAAATACGTTTACAAAATCGCATCCAAAAGACGAGTTTTCCAAAGACGAGATGTTTAAAAGACGAGTTTTCCGAAGACGAGATGTGGAAGACGAGATGTTGAAAGACGAGATGTAGAAGACGAAATTTCCGGACACCATTGTACCCTCTTCCTAACACTAAAAAAACCCTTCTTCCGAACTAGTCTATAGGAGTTGCAAAGTTTTTGGTATATTATATATTTTTTGTTTTAGGAGTAGCTAACTTAATTTCGGCCACCTATTTTTATTTTCTTGGATAAGTTTTATTTGGTTTATCCAATCGACCCAAGGATCGGTTTAAAAATCAAACGACAGCTATTTTTGTTATGTTTTTATTTTTGTAGTGCAAAATTTAAAAATTTCTGTTTCAGTTAAAAACCAATGAAGGAATTAAGGCGCATGCCGAAATTAAGGCGAAATTAAGGCCGAAATTAAGGAAATTAGTGGCCGAAATTAAGGCGCGTGCCATTAACTTTGGCCACTTTAAAAAAACTGGCTATAACTATTGCTGAAATGAACAATAAAAATTTTTAAAGGTTGTAAATTTATCCTTAGGTGTTGGTAAATATAACTTAATTTTTTCCCGTTTGCAAACTTTTATAGTTATTAGCAAGACTTTAAATCATTATGTCAAAACTTTAAAAAAAACAACTTTTAATAACCTGTGTTTTCGTTAAATTTTTTTTTTTTTGGCGTGAAAAACGTCAAAAAAAGTCAAACGCGCAAAAAAATTCGTAATTCGCAAAAAAAACAAAAAAAAATTTTGCAAATTTATTATTTTTTGCTGGGACCAACCTCGCTCTTGGCTTATTTTGTTCATTTTATATATTTATCACAAAAAAGATTTGTTTGATTTTTAGGTTTCGCTAAGGTTTAGGAAAATGAAGGGTTTCCATCTTTAAAAGCGTCGCAAAAAATGAGTTCACAAAATTTGCCAGGAGCGAAGTGGCGGGAGGCAAGTGTCCCCAATTTGTCCGGGCCGCATGAGTTTTCCCGTGTCAGACAGTATTACACCAACACGTGAAAACTCATGCGGCCCAGATGGTATTACAAAAAAGGACATGTTTTTGTGATTTTGTGGGTTTTATTTTAAAAAAACCTTAATTGTTTATGAAACTGGTGTTTTTAAATTTACCAACACATTGGAAGTCAAAAGCCAAATCCTCCCAAAAAAATTGACAGATGCGCTATTTTTAATTTTACTCAAAAAAGTAATGTTTTATTTGTTAGTATAGTACTTTTGTGCGAAAACTTAATTCGGTTTTCACCCAATTCATTGAGGTAAACCATTGGAGCCCTCCAGCTGGAAGGAGCTCTGGTTAAATTTTGCCTTTCATTCTTGTGATAAGTTTGGCTCCTACTGATAAAGTATGTTAAATCAGATAGGGCTAACTTAATCTGTCGATTATCACTAAAGACCCTTTTTTGTAAACGTTTATTTTTGCGATTAATTAATGGCAACAAAATGCTGATCGGCCGAAGTTTCCATGTCAAATATAATATTTTCATAAAACATTAAAAATCTCAGAACAAAAATTTACACGGTTAATTTTTTTCGATTTTCACCTTAATAATTATATTGTTTTAAAAAACTAATTGCTCGCAGTTGGACAGGATTTAAAGAAATTACACATTCTAATAATTAATAATAACTGACAGATCTTTTGTTACATGTATACATTATAAAACATCTCTAAATGCACAAGTTATTTGCCTTGCGGAATATACAAGTTGCCAAGAGTTTTGGCGGCAAAGATCCAATTTGATATTTGCCGCCAAAACTTTCGCCATAAATCCCGCTATAGTCATTTCCACAAACAAAACAGAAACGGCAGAAAAGATCTCAAAATAAATAAAATAACTCGATTTTTGAATTGATATATTTCAAATTTATAAGACATTTTTGTAAATTTTAAAGTTAGAAAAATAAACTATGAATTAATTAAAACTGATTTTATTCTAAAATATTTTACTCAAATGCCTCAGTTCCTAAATGGCGGCGGTTTGGCGGCGATTTGGCGGCTATTTGGCGGCAGTTTGGCGGCAGATTTGGCGGCTCACATTGAACACGTACTAATTGTTTTCTCTATAAAGCGTCCGTTTACAAAAGGCACAATCACAAAGAAATGGAATATTACCAATCAGGCAATTGTCCCTTAAATAGTGGTGCATTTCTAATTTTTAAACCAAATTTTATAGAAAAATGTGAGCTTATTGAATGGAAAACCGTTCAAGGTAGCCGCTTTCAAACAAATTGGATTTCCAATGATGGAGATTTAGCCCTATTTTATAAAAATAGATTAAGAAAAACTGACTGCAAAGGCAGAGCTGTATTGATGTCTGATCAGGGAGTCGCATTTCGCATATTAATGCAAGGCTCGGTAACAAAACAATGAAAAAAAACGTTTAATACCACCGAAAAATTTTTTTACGACTCACTGGTATTGTAACCTCAAATCAGTTGGCTATGACTATGCAGGCTATGTCGTTTACCGTGCGTAAGAACATACAATTTGCATTTTCTCACGCAATGCACGCAACGTGTCACAATACGCGTACAACATTACAAGTTTTAAAAGCAGATATACTAGAAAATCCCACTTTAACTTTGCGAGAACTATTGAATAATTTATTCATTCATGCTCGGTCAAGTGGTAATGCCATTGAAGTATGGCCATGCTCAGAATTAATTGATAACCAATTTTCATTATTGTCTATGAATGATACCTAATGAGATAATGAGATAATGAGATTCCAATTGAGATCCCGATAATGAGATTCCAATTGAGTTTGAAGTTAACGGAGAGTATCATAAGAGTTTTGTTGAACCAACTACATACGTAATTCATAATCAGGTATTCCTACTGACTGTTCTCTTAATGAAGAAATACCCGTTCGTTTTAGTAACCAGTTTTTGTTATACCAGCGCAGAACAGGTTCGCCTGCGCCAGCAAAGCACATTGTTGATTTAAAATTGTTTAATTGGGATGTAACCAACTTTATTCCAATTAACGCTACTATTTTTCATCAAATAGTTATGTGTAATTGGACAACACTTCAAAGTAGAGTTACCTTAAATGATTTCATGGGTAGACTTTCCGTGCAACAACAATGTTGGGAAAATTTAGGTGTAAAAGCAAGGCAATATGATAATATCCAACCATCAAAATCTGCTAATGTTGCTATTTCTAGAATTATGGGTAGAGGTTTATTTGGTTTTTTAGCAGGATTGCCGGTTAATCAGAAAGATGTTTGGATTTTCGCCTGTTGTTTATATATCACATTGTATTTCATTTGTTCCTTATTTGGTTTTACACGTATAAAACGAGTTATTAAGCCAGTAAAAAAAGCTTCACTTAATATTAGTAGAAAAGTATTGCAGTTATTGCTTTAGAAGTCTGTTTCGACACCTCCCAAAACCAATCCTCCCCAAAAAACCATATGTCGTACATGTTTCAAATAGTGAAAACGTATAAATTCACTCAAAATCACCTAAAATACGTTTCTTGGAAAAACAAACCTCAGAGCGTCCAAAAACACCAACTTGGGTTTGGCGAGGTGTTGGAAATTAACGGATATTAAATTCTTAAAAATTTTATTACATTAATGTTCCTGTTTTTATTTTTTTTTTTAAGAACTTTAAATTGCTTTAAAAGATTAGACTAAATACGTGTTTTAAGATTACGGCAATTTCGGTCACCGTTGATTTCATAGAGAAGTGAAAAAACCTTCCGTCCTTTTTTACAAGTTCTTTTTAGCCAGCCTTGAGATTTAAATCTAGTTGTACTGTACTGTATAAATAAAAATTTGCGCGTTTGGCTTATAGGAAGATAAGACATATAAGCTATTCAAGATATATAAGCTTTACGATCAATTAAATCCAATATTTCACATTAAAAATTATATAATATAATTTTAAAATTTTCTTTTTTTAACTTTTTTTATGTGTATTTTTTTTATTTCAATTTCATTTCCAATCTTTCGGATATTTCTGATTTTTGACATAAAAAAAATAATTTGAGACGAAAAACAAAAAAGGTCATCTTTTACTTAGCACTTTGAAAAGTCTTTAAGCAAAGCGTTAAAAAATTCCCGATCAAATAACTTACAGAAAACGCGCGCGCCAATAGGAAAATGTGCTACTGGGCCAGCTTGTATTTGGTCAAGACTTCCAATTTTTACGATAATTTAAAAACAAAAACAGAAAGATCTTCGGTTTTAATTTCTGGGTTCCTCCTATACCGCTGAGAAACTCTCGCCCCTCAGCCACCCTTCAGTGTGTTATTTTTTTCCGGTTCCACTCCATTTAGACCACCTTCGCCTAAAATAAAATCCTAAGCACGCCATAAAAAATGATACTTTTTGCCATAGCGCAATCTCAGGTTGTAGAAAAATGCCAGGTCAATTTTTTGCGGAAGGATGCAGTCATCTAGCGAACATAGTAAAAATATGTCTCATATAGTTACCCACCACGTACCATGATATATTTTATTATTCATATTTATATTTTTTATTTAGACACTAAAAAATAAGTAAATAGCTATTCATGAAATTTTCAGTCCCCGCCCTTTGGACTGAGACCATTTTTCATGCATACCAGTTTGTGTAAAAAACGGACCTAGTCCGTCCAACGTAGATCGGGTCCAAAAATTTTATGAATGACACTGGTGGTTTTGCTGCTTTTGCGATTCCGGTGTTCCGGGGGTTTTGCAGTTTAATAGACAGTTCCGGTTCCGGGTTCTGGATGTTCCGGGCAAAATTTGGAATTGCAGTTCCTGTTCTGAATTTGTGGAAAATCTGAATTTCGGTTCCAGTTCCGGTGTTCCGGTGGTTCCGCAGTTCCACCCACCACTACTGCTTGGACATAAAAAACCTTACAAGATGTTTCGAAAATTTGAATCATATGTTTTACAAACTTTTACACGCTAAACGTGGGCGTTATCGCTTGTTTTGAATTGCAGACACCATATGAAATATTGGAACGCTTATTATGACGCGGATACACTTATTACACTTATTATTATTGGAAAGCCTAAAGGTTTATGGTTTAAAAGTGGGATTCCAGATCATGGGAACATTATTGGGACAAGAAAAACTTATTTTGACCTAAATCTAAAATTTATACTATTTATCAATTAGTTTTGTTTTTCATCTCAGTCGCCAGGTGTAACATTTTAGCTTATGAAATTATGAAGTTTTGTCACGCATCAGCTTTAAGAACTTGCGCAATTTTTTGTAAATAAAACTTATTAGTCGCTTTAAAATTTTTCAAACATTGTTTAAATTTTCCGTTTAATTTTTTTAAACTAAAAAGTTACATAAATAAATCAAAATACTACAATTCTCTTCAACTTTAAGTATATATTCGTGTTCTATATCCTCTGCGATTAAAAACATCCAACAACGTTAATTCGATTATTATAGCAATATTTGTTTCTGGGACAAAATTTTTTAGGTAATGCACATTTGGACGAAATACACGTTAACGCTGCGTTATTAGTAATTTTAAAAACTTTTGCTTTTGCTATACTGTAATATAAATAAAAATAACAATGCATATAGTTTAATTTAATTCTGTTTTACAAATTTTTATTGAAAATCAAATGCAGGATAATAAATGTTTTCATAAGGATGCACTGAAAATTCCAGTTTGGATTCAAGGTCTACCTGTGAACGCTTTAGTAGATAAAGGAGCTTCAATTAGTTTGACTTCTGAGATATTTCCTAGTACTTTAGAATCAGTAAAATGGACACAACCTACAGTTAGTGTTGATTCAGTTACTTATCAAGATATTCCACTTTCTTTGTCAGGAAAATTAAATATAGAAGTTGACAGTAAAATCTTATAGCATACCTTTCATATGCAAAAAAATGCACCATATGATTGTTTAATAGGTTTAGATTTTATGCGTCACTTTAAACAAATTACTTTTAACTTCAGTAATAATAAGGTAGAACTAGATTCGTTGAATGGGCAATCGGCAAACCCATTAAAAATTAATATTATTTATCCTGTTCATTTGTTAAAATCAGTTATAGTTCCATCTAGAACAGAAGCTCTGCTTCCAGTAGACTTAAGGGGTGAGGTGTCACAGGATCTTGACTTCTTTGTGAAGAACGCACGCCTATCATAGCTGATAAAGGCTTATTTAATGGGAAGGCGTATGTTACTCCTCAGGGCAATCAATTTCAAGTACCAGTAAAAAACCCCTTGAGTCATCCTGTGATGTTACATCAAGGTCAAACTATTGCTGAGGCATGTGCCGCCTTTTATCCTAAGTTAATTGCTATTGTACAAAAAATAAGCATGGATCCATTTAAAACTCAAACAAGTTCTAAACAACATAATTCAGTACTAAACGAATTAAATCTTAAAAATTCTGATTTAAACGAGGTTGAAAAAACTTAGATACGTCACTTGATTACTAAGTATCAACACCTCTTTGCTTCTAAAGATTCTGAGCTAGGGAATTGTACTGTAACGAAACATTCCATAGAGACTGGAGATCACTGACCAATTAACAAGCGTCTTTTTCGAGCTACTCAATCACAAAAGAACGCTATTGCAGATTTAGTGAAAACATGCTTCATAGTGGAGTGATAAGACCCTCCAGCAGTCCGTGGAATGCGCCATTGTTATTAGTTAAGAAAGCAGATGGTTCTGAACGCTCTTGTGTGGACTTTTGCGCATTAAATGACATCACTCGAAAGGATAATTTTCCTTTACTTTGAATTAATGATATATTAGATAGTTTAGGCAATTCAAAATATTTTACCGGCTTTGATTTATTTTCTGGTTACTGGCGAATTGCAATTAAAGAGAATGACAAAGAAAAAACTGCTTTTTCTAGTCATCTAGGACTTTTTGAGTTTAATGTTATGCCTTTTGGGTTAACCTCCGCACCTGCTACTTTTCAGCTGAGTATGCAATTTGTATTGAGAGGACTAACGGGTTATTGCGCTCTTGTATCTATAGATGACGTGATAGTGAACAGCTCTGATTTCTCGCAACATCTTACGAATCTTCGATCTGTATTTAATCGTATGACTGAATATAACCTTAAGCTCAAACTCAAGAAGTGTGAATTCGCAAAGCCTGAAGTGCGTTTTTTGGGGCACATTGTTAGTAAAGATGGAGTAAAAGTTAATCCAGAAAAGGTTAAAGCTATTGTGAGTTGGCCTGAAAGGAAGTCTCAGACTGATGTTAGGTCATTTTTAGGACTTGTAAAGTACTACCGGAGGTTCATTAAAAATGGTGCTACAAAAGCCGCTGCTTTAAACAAATTGTTAACCAAAGAGGAACGCTTGTACTTTAGTGATTCACCAGAGTGTAAGCAAGCATTCTAACAACTCAAAGATAGTCTTGCTAACGCTCCAGTACTTGCTTATTCAAAATTTGATTGAACTTTCTTAATTCAAACATATGCTTATACTGCAGGGCTAGGTGCAGTGTTAATTCAAATAGATGACAGTGGATTAGAACGTCCTATTGCTTATGATGGACGGGCTTTGATCAAGTGTGAACGCAAATACAGCACAACTGAGAGAAAAGCATTAGCAATAATTTCTGCTGTTAAGCGTTTTTGTCCCTATATTTGGGGTAATAAGTTCATATTACAAACAGATCATAAACACCTAAAGAGCTTATTACTTAATAAAGACTCTACATGCCGTTTGCAAAAATGGGCCATGACTTTACAAGAGTATAACATTGATATTGATCACAAGCTAGGTTCACAAAATGCAAACGCTGATACATTGTCAAGACGTTATTTTGAGTCTAAGTCTGAAAAACAGGAAGCTAACTTAATGTTAAATATTATCAGTCCAAATTTACCACTAACTTTGAAAATATTACAACAGGAGGACACTGAAATCAGACACCTTCTGGAGTACTTAAAGAGTGGCATAGTTCCCAAAGACATTAGTAATTAGCAATTTTTTAAAGAAAAGGCTGAATCCTATGTTGAGAGGGATGGTGTTCTTTTCCATATTCCACCACCTCATGTTAAATTAAGTCATAAATTTTCAGAACAAATCGTTATCCCTTCAAAATTAAAAAGTGAAATTTTTGAAATTTTTCATTACGATTTATTTGGAAGTCATACAGGTGTAGCTAAAACTAAAGACAGAATAGCTGAAAGGTTCTATTGGGATGGTCTTACTAAGGACGTGCAAGTCTATATTGCAGACTGCAATTTCTGCAATTGTAGAAAAAGTAATCCTAAGGGAACTTTTTGTCTACTGCTGAAACCAATAACTACTCCTGGCCCATTTGAACGTGTAAAAGTCGATGTAATAAGCCCTCTTCAGCAGACTAGAAATGGGAACAAGTATATTATTGTAATGTATGATTTTCTTACAAGATGGCCTGAAGCAGTGGCTGTTGCAGAAACTACTGCTTCCACAGTTGCTTGTGTATTGCAAGATAGAATCATTTCCGTAAGAGAATCGTCTCCAACATGGTTCTCCAATTGAGTTGCTAAGTGATTGAGGGACTAATTTTCTAAGCGAATTAGTAGCTGAGATCTGCAAGCTTTGTGAAATAAGGAAAGCCAATGCCACTAGTTATCATCCTGCTGGTAATGGGCTAGTTGAGAAGCTGAATCAAACACCTATTGATATTATTGCTCCATATACAAGTAATAATCAAGACGATTGGGATGAGTTCCTACCTTTTGCCTTGTTTATTCATCGGACAAGTAAGCATACTGCTAGGGATCGACTGGGGCCCCTAGTTTTTTGTTTGTTTGTTTTTAGAGTTCTTCTTAAATTGCTGTTAAATGCAAAACACAACACAAACAGTGCGTGCAAAAAACACATTAAGACTTATTAAAATACCTGTAAAAATATATATCAATGCATTTCACTGTTAAAACAAGCTTTAAAATAAACTATCGTAATGTATTTTTTTAATGAATCGTTACAAATTTTAATTTAATATCGAAGATACATTATTTAAGAATATTTTAGGATATATTTTAAAAAACAGAAAGAAATCTAGAGCTTCGTCTTGTTTATTTGACTAACTTAATGTTTTAAACGCGTCTGCCACATTTGTTTTGTGCACAGATTTAAAGAATTTTTAAGCTTATAAATTATTAAAATCCTCATTTAAATTGGTAGAAAAATTTTTAAAGTTTTATGTTTTTAAAGATTTAAGTGACATAATGTATAACTTGCACTGTTTTAACTTATTAAAATACCTGTAAAAATATATATCAATGCATTTCACTGTTAAAACAAGCTTTAAAATAAACTATCGTAATGTATTTTTTTTAATGAATCGTTACAAATTTTAATTTAATATCGAAGATACATTATTTAAGAATATTTTAGGATATATTTTAAAAAACAGAAAGAAATCTAGAGCTTCGTCTTGTTTATTTGACTAACTTAATGTTTTAAACGCGTCTGCCACATTTGTTTTGTGCACAGATTTAAAGAATTTTTAAGCTTATAAATTATTAAAATCCTCATTTAAATTGGTAGAAAAATTTTTAAAGTTTTATGTTTTTAAAGATTTAAGTGACATAATGTATAACTTGCACTGTTTTAACGTTCGAATCACTTTATCTTAAAGCCTATGAACGCAAAATTAATCTCAGTTTCTTTTCCTTGGCTGACGAATCAGGGAAGACCACTCTCGGAGAGAAAGAAATTGCCTCGGACGCGGGTATGGAACGACGTTTAGCGACCGGGACGGTCAAAAGCTGGTAGGGGAGGAGTGTCATATCAATAAAAGGCAAAAATGTGATTTTAAAGTTTTGAGTATTTTTACATAAATTATGCATGGTTAAAACTTTGTTTTTAACTTTAATTTTATTTTAGCATTTTAATGTGTAATTATAGGGACCATAACCAATATTGAAAACAGAAAATAATATTTATACAACAGTCCTCCATTTCCTATGTTTACCCAAAAGTCGCCGGTCTGTGTACAAAGTGCCAAAGGTCCCGGTTATGCAAACCTCACAAGGGAACGGAACTAAAGTTTTGAAAAACAATCCGGGCTGATCAAACACACGAACTGTATTAAAATTAAATAACGAAACTATAAAGTTCCTTAAAAACATCCTGTTTAAACAGGGCAAGAGATAAGTCTACATAACTAGTGATTACATTTTTGTGAGTATAAAAGGAAGCCTTTAGAAAAGTTAATGGAATGTTGATAGTTTTTATAATAGCTGCGGCTGGAAAAATTTGGTACCAATGTTTCCTAACTACGATTTTCTTTCCTGGACGAAAGGATATTTCGATTTCTTCATTAGTTCATATTTTTATGTCCTTTCCTTGATTCTTCGACTGATATGTGTTTTTTATAATACCGATTGTTAATTGCATTATTTTTACTAAACTTATTTATTTGCTTCGCTGCTTGACCTTTAGTAAACTGATCGGAAAACTGTAAAAAGTTGTAATTAATAAATTACTTTTGTTTTCGGCATTAATACATTTTGGCTTTCATATCATTCTAAAACTATTCCTAGCGTTGTTAATATTTTTCTTGTTAAAGCGCTTGAATTGTAATAATTTTAAAACACAGTGGTAGTAATATGCGTATGGGTTATACCTTCAGACTATTTACAGTCCTGGTCTCGTGTAAAGCCCATTTCAAACGATTCATCGTTCGGAACGTTTTTCAAACGATTTGTCGTTCAACAATCGACACAGCGTTTCAAAGAAAAAAGCGCGCAAGGCTGAAAAATATTAGTCCGGTATTTCCTATACACAGGGCGCGCTGATTTGCGGCCGTTAATAAAACACGCCAGTGGAAAACATTATTACCGCACATTAAGTTTTACAAGCCTGTTAAAAAAAATGTAATTATGTTTTAAATAAAATATGCTTATTTATATCGCAGATGTTTTTTTCTTTGGCAAAATTCATTTAGAATATGTTTACTAAAATGCAAAGGCAATACACACGAATGTACCAAAACACTAAATATAGAATATAATTTAAAGGTTAAAATTAAAAAAAATTTTACATCCCAATCTTTTCGACCCAATCTTTATGGCTGGGAAACTGCTTTAGAAAATCTCTGGACTTATTTCCCAGCCAAAAGACCTGGCCTTGACACAAAGAAACATTCCGCGGGTTGTATGGGAGATAATTATTGGAGGTAATTAGACAATTAGAGGAAATAATTACAGCATTGAAAACAAATTTAAAACAACTTGGTATCAGGGAAAAATTTAAACGATGAACCAGAATATACCACGTGGAATCAAGAAAATTTTATGGCACTTTAATTTTTTTTCAATATGATATTCAATTTTTTTTGACTATTTAATATTGATTAAATCTTTTTAAGGACAAACCATATAAGTGTATTGTTTTATTAACAGTTTATCAAACTTGTTTCAGAAAATTTTTCCAAACAAAACAAATGTGCGTTTAAGATAACCATAATTTTGTTAATAACTTTTAAACACTAGAATTTTTCAAATAAATTGACCTTTTGAGGCGATGTTAAACTCATGTGTAAAAAACAGTTGATAAACATTTTTCTATTTAGTATTTTGGTACAATATTTTTAATTTAATATTTAATTTTTACAATACAATAAAATATTTAATTTATTACGTTTGTGTGTATTAAACATGTTTTAAATAATTTTTGGCAAAGAAACTACATTTGGGATATAAATAAGCATATTTTATTTAAAACATAATTACATTTCTTAACACGCTTATAATAACTTAAAGTGCGGTAATAATGTTTTCCACTCGCGTGTTTTATTAACGGCCGCAAATCAGCGCGCCTTGTGTATAGGAAATACGCGACTAACATTTTTCAGCCTTCGCGCTTTTTTCTTTCAAACGCTGTGTCGATGGTCAAACGGCAAATCGTTCAAAAAACGTTCAGAACGATGAATCGTTTGAAATGGGCTTTACACGAGACCAGGACTGTAGTAAGAAACAACACACACACGAACGCATACACTTACACACACCACTACAAACAGTGCACGCGTAATATAACAGTTATTAACAAATACTTTTAGAGTTCTACCTAATAAGAAAGATTGAAAACATATCAACAATCTGCCAGATATTCCTAGTTTTTCTAACTTATATAGCAACCTTTGGTGAGACACTGTATCAAAGGCCTTAGCAAACTCTAAGTACACCACGTCCAGCATTTGCCTTTTTTTTAAAAAAAATAATGTCTAATCATTAAGAGTTTCTAAAAGCTGAGTTATTGTTGAACTTTTATCCTTAAAACCTTTATTGATACTTGGAAAAATAATTTTTATAGAAAGACAAAAGATCATCTTTTACAAGTTTTTCCATAGTTTTACAAACAAAAGACGTTACTTACACTAGACGGTAATTAGATTTATCACTTTTTGAAACTTTTTTTAAAAATAGGTATTACAAATGCAATCTTCCAATCATAGGGTTAAAACCCAGTACTAAATGATTTATTAAATATTATTGCTAAAGACTTGGCTAAAACATATGCAAATGTCTCTGAAAAACTGAAGGCATATCATCTGGAGACTTAGAAGTTTTTAGGAAGCTTTTTTAAGTCTTCTTCTTCTTCTGTTTGCTCCTGTGGCAGAGATTCTTGCTTCAATTAAGTCTATTTTTCGCTGTTCTTTTAGCTGCTAAAAATTATTCCGTTTTAACCTTCTGATCCATACGATCTTTATTAGGAGCGGCAGAACTGCGATAGATTGTCAGCAAATCATAATGTAGGGACGTCCGTCACGCTTTTCTCCTAGCCGTTTAACAACGACATCATACATGTAGATAATGCTGGCTGCAGGCATGTAGATAATAGCTGCATTTGGATAATGATAAGCTTTTTTAAGTCTTGTTTAAGGTTTTGAATACTAAAAAACATGTTTTCAAGATTTCCAATTTTTTCATAATTGAATTCAGGATATTTCCTGTCTCCTCAGTAAATACTGAACAAAAATATTGTGTCAAAATTTCTGATTTTTCTTGATCATCAGTAGCATACTTATTATCGCTTACTTTTAAAGGAGATATATTTGATTTGGTCTTAAGCTTTTTATTGACGAACTTGTAAAAACTTTTTATATCATTAATACTGAGCACTTTTTGTTCCAACTCAATGTTAAAATCATTAACTAACCTTTTATAGCCTTGACAGAGTTTTTTATACTCTTCCTAAGTTTTAATTCCTTTTTATATAGTCTCCAAATTTTACTTTTTTTATTTTGCGGCTTTTTAACTTTTAGCGGTTATTGTTTATATTTTTTTATTAATTTTACTTTTTTAAATGGAACATGATTACTTATTCATTTGTTAATTACATTTTTGTTAATTATATTGTTCAGTCTCTTCGATACTTGTAAAATTGGAAAAAAGGTTATTCCAATCAATTGCTGAAAAAAATAATGACACCATTTTATAATTTGCTTTAGAAAAATGCGGGAAAAGTTTTTATTTTCTTTTAAGTTTGTATCAAAAATATTACAATTAAGTCAAAATTTTATTGAACTGTGATCTGATGTAGAAAAACCAGGCATAACTTCTGTGTATCAAAAAATTTCTGGATCGTTAGTCAACATCAGGTCCAAAAATTAATACCTCGAGTACGCTCTTTAACAAGTTGTATTATTGCAAATTCATCAAAATAATTTATGGATTCTTTTTTGTTTTGATTATTTGAATATAACTCAAAATCATGCCAGCTAAAACCTGGCGAATTGAAGCTGCCTTCAACTATAATTGAACCGTGAAATGTTTAGTGATGTTTTTTAACAACTCAAAAATAAGCAAATCGTCTTCTTTTGTAGTTTGCAGCTTTTCAAAAAGACATATTATTCTAATCTTTGATTTATTGAGCATTTTTATATCAATGGCAACAATCTCAACATTTTTGTATTTTTTATCAAAACTTATGTTTTAAGAAAATGCATACCCCTCCTTCTTCTTGTGAAGCTCGATTGCACCAAAAAACATCATAGTTTCCAACCCTATTTATCATTTCATCTGTGACTGAACAGATAAATCACATTTTCGTTAACAAAATAAAATCTAATACACCGTAACAATCGTCCTCACCTGATAATAAACAGTCTAATTCATGTAGGAATTTTTTGGCGCTTTGCACTGACATATAAAAATTTTAATTCCTTTTTACTTTTTATAAAATTAGTTTGCTCAAATCCCTACTCAGAATCAGATTGGTTAAAATCGTTTGACGAACAAAAGTATACTAATACAGATTAATGTCTTAAGTATACCTAATGATATACCTAATGATTCTTAAGCTCAATTCCCTGATTGTTATTTAACGATGGGTGAATGAATACCTTCTTTGTAATCTCCGGATCTTTTAAATTTTCCTCCAGAATTTTCCATTTTCCTCCTCTAAATTTGGAAAAATTCTGAAATAGTTACAGTTTCTTCATTGTCGTTTAGAAAATCCACAAAATTTCCAACTTGTTTCTTTTCGTCCTCTTGCGAAGAAGTATCTTTCATCCCTGACACAACTACCATACTTTCATGCTTCTTTGGTGCCATCATTTTCTCTAATTAAGCCATCATGATAGGAAACATTTTTAGAAACACCTCTTCAAATATGTCTGCGATTAAGGCTTTGTCCACTCCAAAATCAGGGTTATTATGATCCCTTTTTTTCTTCTCTAGTTTAGTTTTTTCATAATACCAGGACTCTTTTTCAAACCCCAAATCCCCACTTTCTACTTTAAGAACAGCATTTTCTTCCTCGATTTAATCATATTTTATTTTTTTACCATCCTATATGTATTTACTGAATTTTATATACAGTCCTGGTGGCGTTAAGGGTCAAGTGTAAATGCCCGTTTCTCGACCCGTTTTCAAAATTTTCGCGACGACAAGGCGCGTTGCTAAATTTTCCTATGATTTTGCAAGGTCTTCAGGCTCTTATTATGTCGCGAATGGCCTATAGGAAGATTCGAAAAATGCGCTGAATTTAACAGTTTTAACGCTATAAACGGCTTTCTGCCTCCGTCCGTGCTCTAAAAGTAAATACACTTGGTGAACGTTATCGCAAAAAAGTTCAAAAAATGAACATGCCTGAGCGCAAACGCCTCTAATCCTGTAAACGGGTTCTCCATACAGGTGTATCTACTTTTATACCACGAAAGCAGAAACGCGTTTATGGCGTTAGAAGTGTTAAATCCTGGGCACTTTTTGGATCTCTCTATAGGCCAGTAGCGATATATTAAGAGTCCAGAGACCTCCCAAAATCATAGGCAACTTTAACAACACGCCTAGTCGTCACGAAAGTTTTGAAAATGGGATGAGAAACGGGAGTTTAAAATTGATCCTCAACGCGACCACCCCTGTACACGGTAAATACAGAAGACAGTTTTATTATGTATTCACCATTTTACCAATTAATTGCAGTATTCAGGGGTCCTAGTTTTGGAAAGTCATTGCAGTGTTCAGGAGGATTAGTTTCAATGAATGTTTGTTTTATACACAATTTTTAAAAAAATCAAAACAAATAAAATGATATTGATAAAAAATGACCCTAAAAACCCATTTGTTTTTTTTTATAAATTTGTAGTAACATTTCTTTACATTTGATTAATATCCATACATGGATTAAAAACATTTTTTTCACACATGTCTTTTAGTGTGAAAAATGTGTTAAAGGCTATAAAAAACTTCCAAATAAACTATCTAAAACACTTGATGGTTTTCCTGCTTACTGTTTTTAGACGTATGTAAGTATTAATGCGTGCGTAATTAACGCTTCGAAGTTATTTAAGTTTAATTGATAAAAAATCCATTATTCAGAGTATGAAAGAAATTTTTAGAAATTAATCCCATATAATATTAAAAATAGTTCCTTTTTTATATAATTTAATTCATATTTCATTATTAATTTCATTTTATAATTATTTTTCCGCTGAATCATCATCGCAAATACTGACTGTATTAATGAACCTGAGGTTTTATTCACGATTTTACCAAGTCATTGCGGTGTTCAGGGAGTCATGTGAAGCTCAACACATGGACAGTTAAAAAAATAAATTAAAAAAATTAAAAAACGGGAATTTAAAAAACATTTTAAAAAAATTGAACACAAATACTGCAAAACAAGTTTTTAAATAATGTTTTGCTTATAAAACGATTTATAACTCACGAATCTATTAACCAATTGTAATAAGTAAACTATGATTTTACTCGTCAAATTTAGTTTTAACTATTTCGAAATTTTTTTTTTTTTTTTGATTAATAAGTTAAAACTCGCTAATAATTCACACAATAGTTCATTAAAAATTATTTTGACTTTAAAGTTATGATTAATTTTATGTAGTGCTAATGTTAAAGTCAACAAAAAACAACAGGATTCCTTTATTTCAGTTTGTACATTTAAAGGTTTTTTTTGGTTAATTGGCAGTTAAGTTTTAACTCTGGATTTTTTAGACATTTCGAAAAGTAATCTTTTGAATAGAAATGTCAAATTTTGACTTTGCGTGCTGAATTTTATACATATTTTTTAAAATTAACGTTAAGCAACTTCAGCACTAAACCACAAATATTATCAGCTAAAAAAAATTTGCTCTGAGATTACATAAAATAGCAAAAGTCAAAATTTAAGTGTTCAATAAGTTCAATAAGTTTATTCCAGCAAACAACACTAAAATTTAAATCACAGTAGAATAATATAAAAAAAAAGACTAACATAAATCAATACATGCGAGCCAATCACGGTTGACCAGATCATATATTACAGAAACTCAGTTTGCTAGAAAAAGGTTCAAAGGCTTAGATCTAAGCGCTTAAAGGAACCATAAGCA
>JASAMX010003664.1:0-10976 GCA_030248175.1 Microlaimidae sp. YZB2_3 | reverse complement strand
AATAGTTTAAAATCTTACACTCTGATTGGCTGTCTTTTTAGTGGTCGGCGGTGGTCGTCTGGTTGTGACTTTTTCGCCGGGTTTCTTTGTTGGTCTAGGAGCTCCTGGAGTTTGCACATTGCTCGGATCATCCGGTAGCGACAGAAGAGGCCTTGAATAAACAAACAAAAAAAGGTTTAATAAAACAAGACATCAATTATAAACAAGGAAATAACGAGAGAAAAAAACTAAGTAAAAAAAAAACTCAGTAAAATCAAGAAATGAAATGGGAAAAAACTTTGAGTCGGTTTCTATTATAATTGACAATTCCGACAATTTTAAAAAAAAATATTACAAACATTAGGAATTATTTATTTTCCGTTAAAAAAATTAAAGCTTTTATCCTTTAAGCTTAAATTAAGAGCGTAACCATTTGCCGTCAGGAAGAAATGTAGAATGAACACGCGAGAATAAAAATAATAAAAAAATGTTAAGGATGATGTATTATTATTAATTTTTACCAATTATTATTAAGTTGCGTCAAGTGTTTCTCTCCACGTGACATTTTCTCAAAAAACTAGTGGTTACTTTATCACCACGTTATTTTCACCATGATAGAATTCGTATTTAATGTCTTAACTAAACTGAATAATTAAATAAAACATCAATTATTAAAATTTTATAATTAATTCATATTGTTTAAAAATTTTTTGAGACTATTACTTCCTACATTATTTTACTTTTCTTTTGCTATAAGTTATTATCAATCTTCAAAAAGTATCTGTAAAAAATTTGTTATGGAGAAAAGGGTAGTAATGTCTCGTAACAATTAAATCAAAACGATTTATTTTATTTATATGACCTAATCTCAATTTAACCGCTAACTTTTACGAATTTTAATACGAAAAGGGCTACATTTTTTAGGCACCTTGCACTGGAACTCGGTTTATACATGAAGTATGCAATATACATAAGCGTCACCATAATGGATAATTACCGTATCTCCTACTTATCTTTCGTAGTATGCAGATCAACCGATCGGTTGATCCGACGGATCAACTGAAATTTCGCGCGCTTTCGATCGGTTGATCTGCATACTACGAAAGATAAGTAGGAGATACGGTAATTATCCATTATGGTGACGCTTATGTATATTGCATACTTCCTGTTTTTAACCGAGTTCCAGTGCAAGGTGGCTTTAGATTTGATATGTTGCCGCATAACTTTTCTGTATTTATTTTCTTAAAAAGAGTAAACCAACCACGTCTGGGGCTTATTTTATAAATTTACAGCTTTAAATTAATAAACGCATGTTTTCTTTTGCAATTTTAATTAAAAAGTATATTAATAAAATTGCGTTTTGAATTTAAAAAAGTAGATTCAGTAAATTACGTAAACTCCACAGTTACGAACGTATTTTTTTAATTAATAAAATAAGAAAAAATTAAATGCCTTTATTAATTAACAATTACAAAAATCTTTATAAAATAGGCCCCCGGTTTACTTTTAACTTGGTCTTTTAACTTTTTTGGTCTATTGACTACTAGAATTCTTCGATAATCACACAGTTTAATAAAGCAATAATCTTAAATTGTTAATTCTTTTTTCTTGATTTTGATTCTTGCAATTTTTTAGTGACACAGTTTTATCACATTATAAAAATGAATATTTCTAAAAACATTCATGTAAAAAATTTAAATAACGTAAAGATAAATTCTGTCAGGATGAAAATAACTAGGTGGTAAAGTAACCACTCATTTTTCGAGAAAATATCACGTGGAGAGAAACACCTGACGCAACTTAATAATAATTGGTTACATCATCTCTGAAAAGTTTTTTTTATTATTTTTATTCTCAAGCGTTCATTCTTTATTTCTTCCTGACGGCGAGCGGTTACGCCCTGAATTTCAGCCTAAGGGATTTTAACTTTAGTTTAATTAGAATACTAAAATATAAGTTTAAATTTAAAATACAATCTAAACCTAATTTAAATAGAGTTTAAAGCAAAAGCCATCAGTTTGAAAACAAGTTTACATTTACCTTTTGGTGGTCGTTGCTGTTGGTTTTTTAGTCGTTAACTTTGTTGTAGGTTTAGTTGTTATTTTTGTAGTTGTGGTCGTTTTAGTGGTAGTCGTCGTAGGTTTAGTAGTAGTTGTTGTTGTGGTTGGTTTCTTTGTAGTAGTCTTAGTAGTTGTTTTTGTTGTTGTTGTTGTTGTTGTTGTTCTCCTTGATGTTGTAGGTTTTCTAGTTGTTGTTGTAGTAGATTTTTGACTTGGTTCCGAAATATCAAAAATGTCGCCTATAATTAAAAATTATTAAACTATTTTTTTAAGTATTATTATAATTTCAAAAAATATTAGGGAAAAAAAGCTTAAGAATTCAAAATAAATAAAAAGCTTAAAAATATAATATAAATTAAGGTAGAACGATACAGTTGCAAATAATTTTACCAATTTTCCCCAAAACATGTACTCGGGAGTTTTCGAAAGTCCTGACGAATCCAACCTCCGTTTTTCAATTCGACCCCCGGGGGCACTAGTGGGATTGCGACCCTCCCCCCTTTGGGGGCATTCTGACTATATACCGGTTTTACCTCAAAACCACCTCAAAACACGTACTCGAGGTTGAATACAGTTTTGAATAATGAACACTTTTTTAATTAAAAAGTTAAAAATTAAAAAAAAACATTTTTTGAGGTTAAAAATATTGCCCAGGGGGATTCGAACCTAGAGCTCCGGGATTCCTAGTACGACGCTCCAACCACTCGGCTACTGCTCCGTCTGAGATCCTTTTTTAAAAGCTAGTTTTGTAGTTTCCTGACGTCAAATCAAAAAAATATAAATGAAAGTTTAGTCATTCGATAGGAATTAGTTTGTTCCCAACTTTTAACACAGCAGTTGTACTTGTACCATAATTCTGAGCCAGTTTTTTTTAATTTTTAACGAAATCTCTACTATCACTTGTGTTTATTTTTTATTTCAACAATTTTAGCAATAAAACGAAATTGAAAAACTGCAATAGTAGGGATTTCGCTGAAAATTTTTGTGGGCATATACATTTGGTGTATCTAACTTGAGTTAAATTTTTATAACGTAATATTAACTCTGGTTCTGTTAAATTAGGAAAAAACTGTTTTAAAATGCCTTTTTTTAACGAAGCATATCTCGGCGTGGAATAGTTCACCGAAATGGTTAAGGATACCGAACTGACAAAAAAAACCTTTTCTCTCAACAAATAGTTTGCTTCTGTCCGTCACGTACGGCACGAGTTATACACAAAAACCGACAGGGTATACTAACTGTATCGTTCCACCTTAAATTAAAAACAGTAAACGTTTATCATTTTTAACGCTTGTTTTTTGGCAAAACTTTAAGTGTTACTACTAGGAAAACTTTTTGCTATAGTTTTTTTTTTACAAAATTGTGAACGCTACTCACGTAATGCTCGCTATTATGTTCTTTAGTCACAGGATAAGTAACACACAGGTAAAATACTCGTCATTGACCACCATAGGCGATGTTTATTTTTAGTGATTTATTAATTCAAATAATTTATACCGTATATATTTTGCACGCGCGCATTATTTCAACCATTTCAGCTGTTTCGCTCATTCGGTCGTTTGTCCTCGCGCGCTAAGAAAAAAAATGTGCGTGCGAGTTATACAATTTAAGTGTGCGTGCTTCTGGAAGATGCGTTTCCGATTTTACCAATTGAAGAAAACTTAGAACAGCGCCGAGACAGGATTTTTGATACCATTATTTTTATTAATCAATTTTGTCAATAATACTAAGAAATTTCAAATGCTCTCGATTTCATTTCGTGTTGCCTTGAAGGTCATCATTAGTATAAACGTGCGCTTGATGCATGGCATTAAAAGGCAAAAAAATTAAAAACTTTTATCCAACGATTCAAACTGATAAACAGTTCTTCGTAAATCACAATTTAAATCACGGAGTGATCACAATTTAGATCACTCCTTGACAAAGAACTGTTTATCGGTTTGAAACGTTGAATGAAGTTCCCGATTTATTTTCCTTTTAATGCCGTGATTTAAGCACACATTTATACTAAGCAGTTTTGAAAGTTTATTGGCGATTAAAATGGGGCGAAAACTGCAGCCATAACCACTTACTTTTGTTCTTCCAGTGAACATTTCGTCGTTACTCTGACACAATGAGTCACAATCAGTATAAAATTAAACCGAGGGACCCGGACTTTTGTTTAAATAAATGGGGGGTAAAAAAAAAAAAATAGTCCGTTCTGCATTTTACAATGCATCTGACTCATTGTGTCAGATTAACGACGATTTGGTGTCCGGAAAAAATATCTTCTTTCAGTAGTTAATTATTCAGTATTATTAAAAACTTTTAAAGGTTTTTTAAACTTTTTTATGTCGTTTTGGCTTGATTTTAAGGTTTCGTTTAGGCTTAGGAGAAAAAAAAAGTTTTCTTTAGTTGAGAAGTTAAGTCTTTCAGTTTTGGGTTTGCTTGGGTGAGTTATTTAGGCTTCGGCAACAAAGCTATAGAGGAGGTGATGGCGCCGACTTTGCTATGGGTCTGATTTATTTCGGGTTATTGTTTTAGGGTGTTAGAAAATTAGCTTATTTTTAAGCAAAAGAACACAAAAGAACTAGCACAAAAGTAAAACTGGATAAATGTTGCAAAAAGTGTTTTTGCACAAATTTTATATTTGTGTTATTCTGCATTATCAACATTTTCATACAAAAAGTGAATTTTTTATGATATTCTTTTTTTTTATTTTTTACTTTCGAGAAGCGATCATAGAACGAAGCCAAATATCACCCTTAAAATATCTTCTATTTACGGCTCAAAGTGGCAAGTGTTAATTTTCATGTTTTGATATTTTCTTCAAAATTATTTTGCAGATGGTTACTTGATTTTAAGATTCCGTTAATTTCAGCCACCTTAAAATTTAACATAAAACCTGCCGTTTTTTGCTGTTTTTAAATATCCATTGTACTACCGTATTTATAAAGATTTTTTTTTGCTATTTAAATTATTAAAATATTAAATTATTAAAATATTAAATTATTAAAATATTAAATTATTAAAATATTAAAAAAATTATTAAATTGCGAAATTAAATAGGGAGGGGGGGGGGGGGGGGCGTTGGATTTGGTGGGGTGGAGGGGATAAGTAGTTACCCTACATATTAAAATTAACTTTCTTTAAAACACAATTTCCAGCTGCTTTAATTAATGAGTTATAATCAGTAAGATAATGCTTCTAGCTGCAGATTATTTTGCACTTATCATAATATTTTCGAATGTCAAAATCATTTTTAACATTACCATATTGGATAAACGCATAAACAGTTTGACGCTAAATAACATATAACTTCTTTCTATACTTAAAATTCCAACGTTCTATTTTCGTTAAAGACCCAAGTGCTCGCCAAAATAAATCCCTAATTGAGTAAAAGAACAGAAATCCTCAATCCTCGGAAGTGGTGGAGTCAGCTTGGATAATAAACGAAAACTAAATTCCGTCTTGTTTTCTCAAAACGTAGATAAACTCCTTAATTTGTTCGTTGACATAAAAATTGCGCGGAAATGAAAACGGAAATAAAGAAGAATACCCGTGAGCAACAAATTACCCTAAATAATTTATATTTTTATTGCATACTAATTTTAGCTGCTGTTATGCGAAAAATAAGATTTGCAACAATTAATTATGCGCTTATAGACTTGCTTTAAATATTTTTCCTGAAATATTATCCAAACCGCAATTTTTTTTGAATACAGCCAAATATATATTAATATTTATAATTATATATCGTGGCGTTACTACGGCAAAATGAGCCGCTGCCATTATAAAATACACGTGACTGTGACTCATTCTGTAGTTAATAAGGTCCTTTTCTAAATTTAAAATAAGTCACAGGCACACATATTTTATACGAACTCTGGCTCATTTTGCCATAGTAACGACGATATTAATTTTCTGCACCATTTGGAGTTTTTGCCGTCTCCCTTCCCACTAAAAACGCCACTGATATAATGTTAAATTTAAATTTAAAATGAGTCACAGGCACACATATTTTATACGAACTGTGTAAACTTTATATTTTATTTATACGATTTTACCTATTTTATTATATTAATTTATTATATAAATTTTACCTATTATATTATATTATTATATTAATTCTAACTATTATATCATATTATTAAATTAATTTTACCTATTATATTATATCAGATTATATTATATTATATTGATTTTACCTATTATATTATATTATTATATTAATCTTAGCTATTATATCATATTATTATATTAATTTTACCTATTATATTAAATCATATTATATTATATTATATTATATTATATTATATTATATTATATTATATTATATTATATTATATTATATTATATTATATTATATTATATTATATTATATTATATTATATTATATTATATTATATTATATTATATTATATTATATTATATTATATTAATAAATTACCTATTAAATATTATATTAATTATATTAATTTTACCTATTAATTTGTATATAAACTAATCATAATATATATTAATTTTACCTATTATATTATAATAAATTATATTATATTATATTGATTTTACCTATTATATTATATTATTATATTAATTTTACCTATTATATCATATTATTATATTAATTACTATTATATTAAATCATATTATATTATATTATATTATATTATATTATATTATATTATATTATATTATATTATATTATATTAATTTTACCTATTATATCATATTATTAAATTAATTTTACCTATTATATTATATTATATTATATTATATTATATTATATTATATTGATTTTACCTATTATATTATATTATTATATTAATTTTAGCTATTATATCATATTATTATATTAATTTACCTATTATATTAAATCTTATTATATTAGATAAGATAAGATAAATTTATTTTGCAACACGCCGGAAACCCACTAAAGCATTATAGAATGCACTTTAAACAAGTGAGCACCATGTTAGTAAGTTGTTTGAATCAATTAATAAAAATATAAACATTAAATCAGTAGCTGGCAGTGGGCCTTTATCAAATTTTATTCTATCAGAAAAAGTCATTTTAATTCATATATTACTGTTCTTTTTTCATTCATACTTTTCTATCCATACATAATTCATACCAACTATTTCCTTCCAGTTCATTCATAACCTTTAAAACTATTTGGAGGTTTAATGGCTTTAAAGTTTCTTCTTTTTAAAAGTTCCAAGTCTTTCCATTTTAAAACAATCACATGAACAGCAAATACAAAATTGAACAGTTTCTGAGTCTTCTTAAATTTTTATCCAAAAGGTCTTGATGTCTTCAATTCAAAATAAGCAACCGCACCGCACAAAATTTAAAAAAAAGAATCAATATTATATTATATTATTAATATTATATTATTATATTTATTTTACCTATTATATCATATTATTTACTCTTATATTATATAGGATTATATTATATATTATATTGATTTTACTCTATATTATATTATTATATTAATTTTACCTATTATATATATATCATAATTTTACCTCTACTACTATCTATGTATATATGTATATTTCTATTATATTATATTATATTATATTATATATATATATAATATATTATATTATATTATATTGATTTTACCTATTATATTATATTATATTATATTGATTTTACCTATTATATTATATTATTATATTAATTTTACCTATTATATTATATTATTATATTAATTTATTATATTAATTTTATTTAGAAGTAGCCCGTGTCAGCCATGGGGCTGACTAATAATTTTTTCCGCATTTTTTATACTCATTTACTTCTTTTTTTCAAAATTCAACCCTTTTATGCCATTCCCGTGATTGTAAGCTTAACAGTGATACCTCAGTTACCCACTCTAATTTTAGTTGGGGAAAAGGGTTTTTCCCTCTTTTGGTGAAAATATGTTGTCCAGCATAAAGATGTCCGTGTTAATTTTTTACTAATTTTAACCACCTTATGGTGCTCCCTGAACTGTAAAGTTTCCCATAATATCTCATTTATCCTAATTTTTTCTGTGGTTGGGAAGGAAGGTTCTTTCATCTTTGGTAAAAATATGTTGTCCAATATAAAAATATCCATGTTATTTTTTAAAATTTTAACCCATCTATGACATTCTCCGTACTGTAAGCTTTGTAATGATGCCTCATTTAGCTCAATTCGCTTTGTGGTTGAGGAGAAGGGTCCTCCCTTTTGGTGAAAATGCGTTGTCCAGCATAAAAATGTCTTTGTTATTCATTTTTTGAAAAATTCAACCCTTTTATGACATTCCTTGAAATTCAAGCTTTGCAATGATATCTTATTTAGCCCAATCTTTTTGTGGTTAAGGAGAAAGGTCATTCCTCCTTTCAGTAAAAAAAAACGTTGTCCAACATAAAGATGTCCATGTTCATTTTTCCAAAAACATGATATTCTGGCTTCACATTGGCAAATTACTTTTACCCAATAAGTTTGAGCCAATTTGAAGATAAAATTTTTTTCAATTTTTAAAGTCCATAGGGCCCTGTTTTTGTGAAAATGTGTTGTCCAACAAAAAGATGTCCATGCAATTTTTTTTAATTTCAACCTCTTTATGCTCCTCCCCGCCATTTTTCTTTGGATCCTCCCTCTCTCCTTCGCTTCGCGGTGGGGGAGGAGGGGTCCTCCCTTTTGGTGAAAATGCGTGTCCAGCATAAAAATGTCCTTGTTATTCATTTTTGAAAAATTCAACCTCTTTATGACATTCCTCTGTCTGTAAGCTTTTTCAATGATATCTGATTTAGCCCAATTCTTTTGCCGGTTGAGAGGAAGGTCGTTCCTCTTTTTAGTGAAAAAACGTTGTGCAGCATAAAGTGTCCATGTTAATCTTACCAAAAAATATGACATTTTGGTTTTACATTGGATAATTACTTTTATCAATAAGTTCGAGCCAATTCAAAGACAAAAAATTTTCACTTTCCAAAATCCATAGGTTCCCCTTTTTGTGAAAATGTTTTGTCCAGACTAAAAATGTCCATGCAATTTTTTTTCTAAATTTCAAACTTTTTATGACATTCTCCGGACCGTAAGCTTTGTAATGATATCTCATTTAGCACAATTCCTTTTGTGGTTGGTGAGCAAGGTAATTCCCTTCTTTTATGAAAAAAAACGTTGTCCAGTATAAAGATGTCCAAATTCATTTTTTTAAAAATCATGATATTCTTGCATTGACATTGCCTAATTAATCTTTCCAATAAGTTTGAGCCAATTCTGAGTCAAAAATATTTTTAAGTTCCAAAATCCATAGGTTCCCCCTTAGGTGAAAACGCGTTATACAGTATAAAGATGTCCATGTAAGCAGTTTTAAAATTTCAACCCCCTTACGACATTCCCTGGGGTATAAGCTTTCCAACGATACCTCATTCACTTTAATCCGTTGGGTGGTTAAGGAGCAGTTAGAGAACTCACAGACAGACTAACACACACACACACGCACGCACGCACGCACGCACGCACGCACGCACGCACGCACGCACGCACGCACGCACGCACGCACGCACGCACGCACGCACGCACGCACGCACGCACGCACGCACGCACGCACGCACGCACGCACGCACGCACGCACCCACGCACGCACGCACGCACGCACGCACGCACGCACGCACGCGCGCGCGCGCGCGCGCGCGCCGCCGCCGCCGCCGCCGCCGCCGCTCGCCGCCGCCGCCGCCCCCGCCGCCCGCCGCCCCCCCCCCCCCCGCCCCCCGGCCGGCCGGCCGGACGGACGGACGGCCGGACCGCCGGACCGCCCGACTCCCCGCCTCCCCCCCCGCACGACCCCCCGCCCGCTCCCCGCAACGCACGCACGCACGCACGCACGCACGCACGCACGCACGCACTCACGCACTCACGCACGCACACACACACACACACACACACACACACACACACACACACACACACACACACACACACACACACACACACACACACACACACACACACACACACACACACACACCCCGCGCTCTCTCTCTCTCTCCCCCCACCCCCCCCCCCCCCCCCCCCCCCCCACCCCCCCCCACACACACACACACAGACATTACGTCTATTTATATATAGATATCTAAAAAGAATTAAATGTTCGTTTCGTAACATTTATGAACGAGCGCACTGATGCATAAACGTAAAAAATAATTGTCTAAAGTAACAATTTAAACGGGTAAAAAAATGCTTTTAGCTTTTATGGTCAGAACACATTTTGGTCTTTGGAACTAATTTCAAAGACCAAAATGTGATCTGATTATAAAAGCTAAAACCATTTTTTACACGTTTTAGGCAAAGCTTATTCGAAAGCAAAAAAATATTTGTAATATAAATTACCGGAGCCTTCTGTAGGAATGACCTCTTCGCTATCTTCATCCCAGTCCGGGACAGTGGTGGTGGGCGGTGTTTGCACAACGGGTGTCGTACTGTCGGCGACGAATGGAGTTATCAAATCTGAAATGAGCTGAGCTGAGTGCAGGTGTAAACTGCCGAGCAGAAGCGTGTTCAATCTTAGACTAAGAGCAACTTTGCTTATTAGTGCATTTTCTAATATTTGTTTTATAAAATTTTATAGCAAAAAGTGTCTTATTATTGCGCACCACGTTTTTAATATGTTTGGAGGAAATTTAAAAAAAAGCATTTTAGATTTAATTAGAAGAAATCCTTAAAAAACAAAATAATCAAAAATTAATTTTATAAAAAAAATGTTATAACTATTATAAAAGCAAAAGCTAGTCAAATGTATTTTTTATTCAACTGCCCTGGACTTTCAAAAACTTTTTAATGTATTTTACTTTTTCTTTTGATTCTTTCAAATTTATCACTACGAATTATTACGAAAAATACCAAATTACATGTTGAAATTTATGCAATTTATCAAATAAAAGTTCACAATGAGCAATATGTAACTTAGCTAAGTATACTACA
>JASAMX010003663.1:0-18942 GCA_030248175.1 Microlaimidae sp. YZB2_3 | reverse complement strand
ATACCAAAACGATTTTGGGTATAAAATTAGTTCATAACTCTTTTTGATGGCTGAAAATCTTAAAAATAACCATCAAAACAAAGTCTGTGTTTGATCTTTGTGTACAAGGTTATATGTGTATTTTACTTTAGAATTGGGCTAAATTGAATTTTGGGGAATGCAATGGTATGATCACAGCAGCCTCCTGGGTTCGTAGGGACCTGACCCTGGAATTGGGGCAATTGGGATACCTCAAACAGTCAAATATCTTGATGAACTTTTAGTACTACCTTGCTTTAGGTGGGTCCAGGCTGAAATTCAGGGGTGTGATTGCACTCCTGGGTATAGCTTTAGTTTTCTACTAGTAAAGCAAGGTATAATGCCTTTGCCTAGATATTGAATGTCAATATTATGTATATATATTAAAACTCATATATTATTAGATTTCTGGGTAGTGGCTGTTTTTAAACCCTTAGCAAATGGTTTTGTATACTTGTGGGGTAGTTTGCTCTCTTCATGTTTTATGATCCTTCCTGAGCGAAACGTAGGGTTGGGATAGGTTTCTTTTTCTTACTTTTTAAATATTGTGTTATAAAAATTAATACTAGTTAGTGCATTCTAAAACCATAAATTAATTACTGGGTACACAAATTTTTTTGCTATGTTACATTATAGTACATATGTAAATACTAAAATTTTAGCGATATTTTGTGTTATTTATAATTACAACTATATATTCATGCGCAAAATTTAAAGACATTAGGTAGCAGATACTTTCTTGTTATATACAATTTCATTGCTAGATTAATTCTAAATGAGATACCATATAGAAATTAGGTAAAAAACAAAAAGTAAAATCAATGTATGTCCAGGATTATCACAGGGAATGATTTTTACAGTTTCTAGTTCCATATCAAACAGTTTTCGCCTTTGGCGGCCTGGCTGGCAGATCCCCCAACCAGCCCCTCGCTTTGTGTCGGCTTATGCTGTGATGTGCACAGGCTTTGCCTCCGCGCTGCCGTCTCAGCCCCACAATTTTCACCCCACAGCGCCGCTTGAATGGAATCCTGGGTGATGCCATGCTGTTACCTATATAAATCAGATTTTGTATCTATATAATTAGAGTAAATTTGTTACCTTTTAGGAACATTAGAGTAAATATACTGTTTATCAAAAAAAAATATATACTGTTAAATTATTAGTTTAAAATATACTATGTGAGGATTTTATTCTGAAATTATGAAATTATAAAATATTTGTAAGACTCTAAAAAATATATACTGTCAAATAATTGTTACAATTGGTTGGTAACATTAGAAAATATATATTCTTTATTCTAAAATATAGTGTCACTAGTAAATATTTTGGTCTCTAAAATATAAAATATAAAATATTAAGTCTGTTAATTGGTTGATAGTGGGCACCTTTTGGGAATTTTGGGAAAAATATATTTAGGTAGGCGTCTGGGAAAGTATGAATGAGTAAATATACTTTCTGTGTAACTTTAATGGTTATGAACGCGTAAAATGTACAAAATATAAACATAGGTGTTGTAAATATAGTGTCTACTGAAGGCTAGAGCCAAAATTTGGACTATTCTTGAGAAAAATTTAGGGCCTCCCTCTGAGCTCCAAAACTGGTCTGGCGTGACCCTTAGAGCCGAAGGCCTTTAATCTTCCTCCTGAATGATGGGAAGTATATTTTTTTAATTTACTGTCAAAACACGGTTTCTTAAATTCAAAACAGTGTTTAAATACACTTTTTTAGGCCTGACAGGCTGTTTAAAGACATAAAATTTAATATTAAACCTAAAAACACTTAAATTATTAAGTTAAAAAATTTTGCTAAAAAATTCACCTCTGCCCTGACCTCTGTAAATAAATTGCATACTCTTCTGGCCAGGGGGTCTGTATCTCTGTACCCTAAAATTTGGCCTTCGCCTGGGGGTGGACCTCCCTAGGTACTGTATGAAACAATTACATTAGAATGGTTAGAGTAAATTATAAATTAGAGTAAATTAGAGTAAATTACATTAGAATAATGTTTGTTTATTCGTTTGAAAAAAATTAGAGTAAATATAAATTAGAGTAAATTAGAGTAAATAAATATCAAAAATATTGTTAACTATAAAATATCAAAGTACCCAAACTATACATTAGAGTAAATATCAAAAAAAAAAATATACACTGGGTGTACCCAAGAGAGTAAAATATAGTGTACAGAGAGTAAAATATTGGGAACATTAGAAAATATAGTGGTTAGGATTTTATTTGGTGAATCTGGGAATCTATACTGTAGGGGTTGTGTACCCAGATATAGGGGAACTTGTACTGTAGAATAAATTTTTAATTTAGGCGCTAAAAAATATTAAATTTTAATTACATATCATACTTATTAGGAATTTAGAGTAAATATACCTACAAATATAAAATATGTGTTTAAAGTATTAAAGTATAATAGTGTTTATAGTAGTTTTATTAAACTGAATCTGTAAATAATTAACTACTGAATGACAAATTGATTGTAATTGAAAAACTAAGTATAAATTAACATGAACTCTCTGTGTGCAAGTGTGAAAATTCTAGTCGTTTTATAACACTAAAAATTCTGGGAGGCGAATTTGTAATCCCTGTAATCCCAACTCAGGAGGGGTCCACAATCTGAAATTTGGGGTATAACCCAACCCCCCTGCCCACCTACTAAACTGACTCACCTTTGGTTTTATGACACATGTATAAAACATATGTGTTTAAAGTTATGAAATATAGTGTTTATAGGTAGTTTTATTAACCCAACTGGAATACCTTAACTACTGAAAACGGAGGATTGATTGTACGAAAAAACGAAAAGTACCCCGTTTATTAACAAATGAATTTTGTGCGAAAGTGCGAAAATTTTTTAGTCGTTTATACACTCAAAAATTCTGGGAGGCGACGGGGTTGTCTCCGGTACCGTAATCTCAGAGGCTGTCACAGGATCCCAAATTTCGGGGATAACCAACTCTCCTGCCCACCCACGGTGCAACCGCGCCAACCCCCCCCTGCCCACCTTTGGCTTCCGGTGGGATTACAGGCACGTCTGGTCCGTAGAGAAGGGGGGGTTAAACCCCTAAATTAGGGAGGATTAAAAAATAGAAACGCAAAATACATATTCGTTTTTTCTGGAATGTATTTTAATTATAATTTGTTTTTGATTTGAAGGGAAAATAGGTAAAAACGCTAAATTAAAAAGCCCTTGATCTAGTTTTTTTAAGTTTAGTTTTTTGGAGGGGTCAGACCATTTAAAGTGTTTTTTTCTTCATTTCCAAAATTGAGGCAAGTTAACCTTTCTCCCTCCCCTACTTCCGAGTTGGGGGAACTCTAACTCCAAGCAAATCCGGGGATTACCCCCCCCCCCCCCCCCACCGTTTTAAAAAAGTTGCCCCCCGTTTTGGGATTGCCTCCCAACTAAAACCGGTGGTGTACGCTCGGTAGTGACTACTTACACTCGCGCAGACTGGCTAGAGGGGAAAAGTTATTACCGTTGTTGCATCACCGTCCCTCCAAGGAGAAATGCTTTTATAATCTTTTGGCTACGATCGGTCGCCTTTCCAGCTCTCTTCCTTCCGGCCGAAGTTAGCAGCTTCACAAGGCTCTGGGCGGAATTCCGTCTCCGTCCCCTTTGAGGTCCAGAGAAACCTGCTACAACCCTCCTCCTGCGCGGCCGAGGCCTAGGAGAGCGCGCCGCGGGAGCTATTTGTGGTTAATAAAAGCATTTACTCGTTAGTGGACAGTAATACAACAACAGTAATAACTTTGTACGAGCCGGTCAGCAAGTGTTAGCGTGGTGAGTGCTAACCTGAGCATTAGACCACCCCCGGGGTTTTATTGGGGAGGGCAATTCCAAAACGGGGGGCAACTTTTTTAAAACGGTGGGGGGGGGGGGGGGGGGTAATCCCCCCCCAATTTCTTAGAAGAGGGGTTTAACTCCCCCCCCCCCGACTCAGAAGTAGGGAGGAGAAAAGGTTAACCCCCCTCAATTTTGGAAATGAAGAAAAAAACGTCTTTAAAATGACTTCTAACTGCCTCCAAACTAAAGTTTTGAGGTCAAAATGAATGTTTTAACCAAAAAAAGCTCAAAAATGTTATAAAAAGGGCTTTTTGACCTAAAATTAGCGTTTTTTACCTATTTTTCCTTCAAAATCGAAAAACGATATAGGTAAAATGCATTCCAGAAAAAAAACGATGTGTATTTTGCGTTTCTCGGATTTTAATCCTCCCTAATTTGGGGTTTAACCCCCCCTTCTACTACGGACCAACGTGCCCATGTATGTGACGACCGACCAAAGGTGGGCAGGGGGGGAGGTTGGCGCGGTTTACACCATAGGTGGGCAGGGGGGGTTGGGGGGTTATACCCCCCAAAATTTCGGTTTATGCTGACACCCCCCCTCCTAAATTTGGGGTGCCCGGGACACTCCCTCCTCAAATTCGCTTTCTGAGGACAAAGTTTCAAGCGGTCAGAAAACGACTAAAAAAAATTTCGCGCTTCCGCGCGGAGAGTTCATTGCTAATTGACAAGATCATTTTAGTTTTTCATAACAAATCGATTCACTATCCTGTTCAATAGTTAAGGTATCATCAGTTCAATCAAAACTAACTCACAACACTATTATCCTTTAATTAACTTTTCAAAAATATATTTTAGATGTGTAGGTATAAAGAGAAACCTGACGAACCACCAAAAACAGGGCAGGGGGGGAGGTTGGCGCGGTTTACACCATAGGTGGGCAGGGGGGGTTGGGGGGGTTATACCCCCCAAAATTTCGGATTATGCTGACACCCCCCCCCTCCTAAATTTGGGGTACCCGGGGACAACCCCCCCCCAAATTCGCCTCCCGGAGAAAAATTTTTAAGTGTTATAAAACGACTAAAAAAAATTTTCCGCGCTTCGCGCGGAGAGTTCATTGTTAATTGACAATTTATCTTAGTTTTTCGATTACAAATCGATTATCCCGTTCAGTAGTTAAGGTATTCAGTTCAGTTTAATAAAACTACTATAAACACTATTATCCTTTAATTAACTTTTAAACACATGTTTTATATGTGTAGGTATAAGAAACCTTAAATTTTGTAATAAGTATCATCTGTAATTAAAATTTTAAGTGTATTTTAGCGCCTTAAATAAAAAATTTTCTCTCCCGGGGGGCATTCTGTCCCCCAGACCCCCCCCCTCATATCTGGGGGGCTACCGCCCCCAGACCACCTTCAGGGTTAGTAGGGTCCCCAGAGCGCCCCCCCAAATGAAATCCTGGGCACGCCACTGCCAAAGGGGGGTCTGTCTAACCCCAAATTTTTCCCTTTGCCGACCTAAGAGGTGTCTAGAACCCCCCCCCCATCTGGCTACGCCCATGTATGTATATAATCTTTAATTAAATATAAGATTATGGATTAAAAAGTTTGTGATACTTGACTTTATAATCAAAACAATAATATTATTATTCTATTATTACGTAATTATTAAAAAAAACTATGATTTCTAATCTAATTATAAGAATATATAAACACATTATTATTAAAAGAATTTAAAAAAATGAAATTTATAAGTTGCAATAAGGTATTTAAATTTTACAAAGTTTTAAACCATTTCTAAGCATAGGTGTTTTTGGTCGGGTCTGCTAGGGGAGGGGTCCACCCCCGGGCGAAAGGCCAAATTTTTTTAGGGGGGTCCAGGGGGGTCCGGACCCCCCTGGCTTTTTAGGAGGGGTCGACTCTGGGTGCGAGATTTCAAATTTAGGAGGGTCAGGGCAGAGGGGTCCAATTTTTTTAGCAAAATTTTTTTAACTTAATAATTTAAGTGTTTTTAGGTCTAATATTGAATTTTATGTATTAAAACAGCCTATTTAGGCCTAAAAAGTGTATTTAAACACTGTTTTGAACTAAGAAACCGTGTTTTTGACAGTAAATAAAAAAAATATACTTCCAAATTGGTCGGGAGGAGGGAGGGGGGTCAGCCTCGCTAGGGGGGGGGGTCAGGCCGGACCGCTCTCGAGCTTTGGGGGGAGGGGGGGAGGCCCTGAATTTTTTCTAGGATGGTCCAAAATTTTGGCTCTAGGGGCCTTACGGGGGGTGGACCCCTCTGCCCCACCCCCAAAACACCTATGTTTATAAGCTTGTTTTACGTTTTTTACGCGTTCTAAGCCCATTTTAAGGCAGCGCGGAAATATTGGGTACACCCCCCCCCTCAAAATTTGGGTCTTGCCAGACACCCCTCCCCTAAAATTTGACCTTCCCCCCAAAATCCGAAAGGCTGCCCACCTATGCGACCAACATGACAAAGCTTAAATTTTGGATTTTATTTTTTATAGCGCTTAAAAACCAAAATATTACTAGTGATTAAGCTATAGAAAATTGAAACGAATATATGAAAATTTCTAAAAAAGTTACCAAACCAATTGTCACGATCCCTTGACAGTATACTAGCCTTATTTTTAAAACCTTTAGCAAATATTCTAGCTGAGCATTTAATTATAATTTTTCAAAAATAAAAATAAAACCAAAATGCGTAAAATAGAGTAGTTAAACAATAATTTTAACAGTTATTTGAACAAAAAAAAATGATAAAAACATATTATTATTAAAACTCTATTAAAAGGTAACAAGAAAAAAATTTACTTAAGTATATAGATACAAAAATCTGATTTGTGGGTAACAGTGGCGTAGCCAGGATTCCATTTTGGGGAGGGCGGTCTGGGGGGTGAAAAATTGTCACTAAAGCGGCAGCGCGAAGCAAAGCCGCCTGTGCCGCGTAGCAGCGTAAGCCGACGCAAAGCGAGGGCTGGGGGGTTTGGGGGTGTCCCACCAGCCGCCAAAGGCGAAAACTGTTTAATATGAACTAAAAACTGCCTAAAAATCGTCCCCTGGTGATCGTGTGAACATACATTGATTTTACTTTTGTTTTTTACCTAATTTCTATATGATTTTGTCTGATCTTTAAAATTAATCTAGCAATGAAATTGTATATAACAAAACTATCTATTGCCTGATGTCTTTAAATTTTGCGCATGAGTATGGTTGTAAGTTATAATAACACAAAATATCGCTAAAAATTTTAGTTGTACATACTGTCTATAAATCTGACATTCCCGCGTAGCGGGAAAAATTTTTATATTACCGGTAATTAATTTATGGTTTTAGAATGCACTAAGATTCGTATTAAATTTTTATAACACAATATTTAAAAAGTAAAAAAAGGAAACCTATCCAAAATGCTACGTTTCGCTAGGAAGAGGGTGGGGATGAACGGTGAAGAGAGGCGGACTACCCCACAAGTATACAAACCGTTGTTAAGAGGTTTAAAACAGCCACTACCAAAATCTAATAATATATGAGTTTTAACATGTATATACATAATATTGACATTCAATATCTATGGCAAAGGCATTATATGCCTTTGCCTTTACTCATAAGTGGGAGGGAGTTGGGGGGTTATACCCCCAAAAAATCCCGATTATAGCCGACACCCCCCTAAAATTTGGGGGTGCCCCAGACACCCCACCCCTAAAATTTGGGGGGGGGTCCCAGTACTAAAACCGCTAAAAATGGGGTGTTTGACTGTTTGAGGTATACCCCAAAAAAAATTTTGGGATACCCCCCCCCCAAATTTCGGGGGTCGGGTATATCCCTCAAAAAATCCGGGAGGCTGCTATGTATGGTACGATTTCCATACGCGTCCCAAAATTCGATTTGACCGATTCTAAAGTAAAATACACATATAAAACATCTTTGTACACAAAATCAAACACGCAGACTTTGTTTTGATGGTTATTTTTAAGATTTGGCCGTATCAAAAAGAGTTATGAACTAATTTATACCCAAAAAATGACCTTTTTCAGCATATGCAATTTATTATATTAATAAAAAAATTGTAACCAAACAAATTAAATTAAAAACTATGTTTTAACAATGCTAGAAGTATGAAGAACTTAAAAATTTTCAAAAAAATTAAAAATTTAAAAGTTACATGGACCACCAAAAACATGGACAACAAAATTTTTTTGGTGTTAAACGCTAATTTAAACTTAGTTTTTCACCGATTAATTGTTCCTAAGCCTAAGCAAAACCTAAAAATCCAACAAATTTGTAATATAATTGATTTTTATTAAAATAAGTTGTTTTTCAAAAATGTGAATTTTTCACAACTAAAATTTTATGGGTATTTGAACAGTTATTATAAAAAATTGGTTGTTATCATGAAAAAAATAAAAGCATATTTGTAACTGCCAGACACTTGGTAATACGAAAAAAATAATATTAATTTGATTAAAGGCTCAATAAAAAAATTTCTTAATAACATAAATTGTACATGCCAAAATAGGGCAATTTTTGGGTATAAATCGGCTTATAACTTCTAATCAAAAGCTCAAATCTCAAAAATAACCACAAAAATCAAGTCTACGGGTTTAATTTAGGGTATGAAGATGTTTTATAAGTGTATTTTACATTAGGGTCGGTCAAATCGAATTTCGGGACGCGTATGGGAATCATACCGCTATGTATTATTGAATGGTAAAATTCATTGAAATTAGATAAATAATATAAATCATCAATGTAAACTTCCCGTAAAGTGGGAAAAATTTCAGTTTTTTTGTTTCTAAATTTATTTTTAAAGAAAAAAATTTTTTCTCCCAAAATTGGAAAAAACGTAAGGCCCACTTAGAAAAAAATCCGGCTTTGCCGGATATCGGGAAAAAAACCATCAAAAAAACATTTATACCATTGCGGGATAATAGCATAAGTCAAGATTTTTATTATTGGGAGTGTCAAAATAAGATGAAATAAAATTAATATTATTATGTTCATGTACAAAAACTCAGATCCGGCTAAGATCCGGCCGGAGCGGACCGGATGCAAATATGGTCCGATATACCGTATCCACAGACCGGACCGGATCTCCGGTCGGGCCCTAGCCATGGCATAGCTTAGCAACCAAAAATGGCTAATTTTTGTTATATTTTTTAGTAGACTAATATAACTATTGTCTAAAAAATCAACCCTGCTCTTAGCTAATTAATATGCTTACTTAAAATATATTGATTGTACACTTTATTTCTGCATAAACTATTGTAGTGTAGTGATAAAACATAAAAGGCAGCAACTAGAAAAAGTCTAAGGATTGGAGTTTTCAGCCTGGAATATGTATGTATAGCGGAATAAACTACAACACATAGCACTTATAAATTATATTAGCAGTAAAGGTAATTACGGCCCCTGAGCAGGTCCGTAGTGGCAGACCTTGCACGGTCTGGAAATGCCCCCCCGTTTTATTGGAGGATTTGCCCCCACCCCCGTTTTATTGCCCCCCCCCACCGCCAAAAAATGAAAAAGTACTCTAAAATTATAACGCCATTTTTGACCAATGATGACGCCATCATCGAAATTTTTTTGCAGTTTTTAGCCTATTGTAATGTATTTTAAGCCATTTCAGACCTATTTTTATCGTATTTTCGCTTTTTTTGTCTTTTTCCCTTCTTTTTTCCTCTTTTTTTCCCTGCTTGCCCCTCCCTTTTTATTGCCCTCCCCCTTTCAAAAAAGTTGCCCCCCGTGCCCCCCCGTTTAAACCCCGGGGGGGGGGGGGGTAGTGCACATGTCTGGTAGTGATATAAACAAAATAAAACCACCATCACCTTTCCAATAACATGGTCAGACACTGCTCGTTCAATCCGGAATAGACTTGAAAGCGCCGTAAATTGCATACGTGGGATTTTTCAAATTTGCCGAACTTGATTTCCGTCAAGATGGCTGGGCGCCGGAGTTTCAAGCAAAGGAATTGAGGCGGGTCGTTGGAATTAGTGGACCAGCGGGACGTTTGGTCCTTCGGGCGGTTTTTTTTCACATTACTAAAACATTCTTACTGCAACAACTCCCGATGTGTTAAGTTTCAAAAATAAAACGTGCCTTCTAAATTGTCAATTGTTGTAAGTAAAGTAAAGTCACCGGGACTGGGTGATGGTAAAACGAATATGGTATCGTCAGTCCAGTCAATAAGGTACCGAGGCTAGCACAAAGACAAAACAGCTGAAGATTACAATTTTGAGTCCTGCACTGCGATTATTTGGCAAAAATGTTTAAAATATAAAAAATCGCACAACTATATAAAAAACGGCGTTGGCGAATGCCATTGAATTCAATGGCATAATAATTTTAAAAATAGTCGATTTAAAGGGCATAGTTTGTTAATTATACTATTTTTTCACTAATTCGCGTAAATTGAACTGAATGCTTGCAAAAACAACCAAAATTAAGTTATGCCAGTAAATATCATAAATCGCGTGAAAATAGAGAGCATACCATTAAAATCGCAGCGCTATTTAAATAGTCTATTCTGAAAAAAAAGAAAAGTTAACATTATTGTCATCCGCCGCCACTTGTCTTATACACGAGTGGAGTTGCACATTTTTGGTATATTCTAGTATTGATTTTGTCTCTTTTTTGGATGACTTTCTGGACATTATATTCAAAATGGCCAGGGGCCGTTGGGTAAGCTTTTCAGAAAAATAAAATAAATTAAATTAGAATATTTTTGGGGTAAAAAATAAATAAATACCCCACCTTATTCTAGTTTAGAAAGGAAATTTATTTTTTAGCTAGATTAAGTTTCCATCCCGATATTTCTTTTTTCTATTTTTCTTCAACAAATATCAAATTTGCAACTTAGGGCTGGTTCATACTTATGACAAAACGTCCTTTGGACAAAGTCCAAAGGACAATTTTATAAAAGCCAAAGCGTCCTTTGGACAAGCCAACACGTCCTTTGGACTTTTGCCTTTGGACAAAGTATGAACGCTACTTAGAATTTGTCCTTTGGACAAAGTCCAAAGGACAATATCCAAAGGGAAAAGTCTAAAGGACAAAAGTATGAATACGTTGTCCTTTGGATTTTGTCTTTTGGACTTTTTCCTTTGGAGTTTTCCCTTTGGACTTTTCCCTTTGGATTTTGTCCTTTGGACAAAGTCCAAAGGACAAAAGTCCTTTGGACAAAGTCCAAAGGACAAAAGTCCTTTGGACTTTGTCCAAAGGACGTTTTGTCATAAGTATGAACCAGCTCTTAATGTCGCACATCATAATATTGAAACAGCAAAATGTATAAAAGAAAAGAACAGCACTAACATCACTTACTAAAATTGAATCTTTTAAGGCTTCAATAAAACACTTAGTAGAATCATTTATAAGCTCTTCTTATGTTGTTACTATGTTAAAATGTCAATATAGCTTATTCCAACATCTTATAAATCACAGAAATAAAAAAATCAAAAACATACGTGGGGCTGTAGTTCGCTGAAAAACTAGAAAATTTGTAGATTTCATAATCCAACACAGAGTTCATGTTATATTAAAAACTAAAATCAACTTTTAAAGCCAGTTTTTTTTAGTTTTACAAGCATAAGTATGGTATCAAAATTTATTACAGTAAATTGTGAACTGAGAAAATTAAATTTTTCTGCTGCATCTAAATCAAAAACACAATTATGATTAATTATTTATTTAAAAAAAAGACTAATATGAATGGTTCAAAAAAATTAATCAAAAGTTTCTAGTAATGTTATTCTAGCCTTGATAGGGGTGCGAATGCCGAGCTGATGACGTAAAAAAATCCCCATAACACTGAAAAATGCGTTTGCAAACTAAAATTTGTTTCAGAAACTTAGTTTTAATTATAAAAATATAAAATATGTTTTATTTGTTTCCTAAGCCTAAGCAAAGCCTAAAATCAAGCTAAATTAAATTTTATCATGATAAGTTTTATTTGTATTTTTCAAGTGTTAAATTTAAGGAAGTATTGCAAACGCATTATGTTTATGGGAAAATGACATTACTTCATTAGGGATTTTGTTTGTACTGTTTACAGGAATTATTTGGGGTCAGTCGCAATTCCCCAGTAGTCCTATTTCCCCAGAAAATTTTTAGTCCTAATTCCCCATAACAAATTCCCAATTCCCCACAACGCGGTCTCGATTCCCCAGAACGCGGTCTCGATTCCCCAGAAAGCGGTTTCGATTCCCCAGAAGCACATCTTATACAGTTGGCGTTGCATATTCAGAATCATTGGTTTTCTTTAACACATTTTTTACTATTTTTGATATAACGTTTGTTTTATTGTTATACTAGGTGGTTTTTATTGCTTCTAAGTATTTTTTCAAGTTCTTCCTAAATTTTATTGCTAAATAATATTTTAACAGTTTTGCAATACTAAAAAATAAAGCATAAGAAATAAAACAAGCATAATTATCATAAAAATTGTGCTTAATACAATTAATAAAACATTTAACAAGAAAAAAGATTTCACTCTTTAATTCAAAGAGCACACTATTAAATACAAAGTTTTGCTTAATTATTAGGTTTTGCTTAGGCTTAGGCTCGCAGTTTTTTTAAACAAATCATTTAATATAAAAGTTTATCTTGATAATATTTAGCTTGATTTTTAGGTTTTGCTTAGGCTTAGGAAAAAAGTTTTCAATCCATTGTTTAACTTAAGTCGCAAAATACAAGAAACTTGTCTTTTAAAAAGTACGTTTACAAAATCGCATTCAAAAGACGGGTTTTCCAAAGATGACATGGTTTAAAAAGACAAGCTTTCCGAAGACGACTTGTAGAAGATGAGATGTTGAAAAACGTAACGTAAAAAACGAAACTTCCTGGAACCTTTTGCTACTGCTAAATTTATCTGGGGAATCGACACCTTTTCTATAGATTTTATCACTGGGGAATTGCGACTGCTTACTAGGGAAATGGGAATGGATTCTGGGGAAATAAGAACGGCTTATGGGGAAATAGGAATGTCTGGGGAATCGAGACTCTTATGGGGAATCGAGACTATTTTTCTGGGGAAATGCGACGTAGCCATTTTTTGGGTGAGGGTAAAACCCGGACCACCCAGACGGACTGACGGAAATCGAAGGGGTAAAATACGGACCGCCGGACCGTCAAAAAACGCAAATATCTCAATAAATACTGCATAAAATTATGAAGTAAACACATTAAATTGATGCTTATGGCATTCTACTAAATATGTAACAGGTTTTAAAAGTTGGTTTTCTATATTTAAAAAAATAAAATCTTCCGGGTTTTTAGTTCGCATGACCAAGTTTTTAAGGGTGCAATTTTTCCAATTTCAAAGTACATTAGCTCAATCAAAACATTTATTTACAATAATTAGCTACAATTCTATATAATAAACTATGTTTATGGTTAAATGATCTGTAAAATACAGAGTTATTAAATGGTTTCTAAATACACCTTAAATCAAGACTTAAGGATCTACTGTCCAGTTTTTAATTTGAATACAAAAAAACGGCTGCGCGTTCAAACGATAAAAAATACCACGTATTTAAAATTTTATTTCAATTTATATTTCGAACGAAATATTACTTCCATCATGAGTTTTGCAAAAGAAGCACTGGCACTTTAATAGAGAATTATATTTATATACATTTTTAATTTCAAAAAGTTTAATTTTAATTTATGGAACATATTTAATTTTACTAATTCATGGAAAATAAACTTTCGGTAAGTGTAAGGTAAGATAAGTAACTTTCGGTTAATAAAATAAACTTACGGTAAGTGTGTCAACAAATACCCGCGTCAAGGAAACCCGGAAGATTTTAATTTTTTTAATATAAACAAAACACAAAAATAAGCAAATAAACGTGAAGCTCGTGATCCGGAGATTGCAAAAATATCTTTATTTTTTATAGAGCTTATGTATTTCTTTAGATATTTGCGTTTTTAGACGGTCCGTCAGTCCGGGTTTTACTCCATCGATTTCCGTCAGTCCGTCCGGGTGGTCCGGCTTTTACCCCCACCCGAATTTTTTAGTCTATCCAGAATGTGTCCATGGGGTTTTTGTATGGAGTCATAAACAGAAGTATCGGGCAAAGTCCCAACTGAGGAAAGTCCCAACGTGGAAAGTCCCAACCAATCGATGAATCTCCCAACAGTTCAAATATTAGAAATACGTTTGCAAAACCGGTGTTAAACACGATAATTTTAAACAACCGAAAATAAATAAATGCATTAAATGAATGATAAATGGAATTATGCAATTTTGTAAACGTACTTTCAAAAATGCAAGTTTCCACCCCAATGAGAATTTTTTTTTTTGATTTTAGGGTTTTGCTTAGGCTTAGGAAAAAAATAAAGTTTTTACTCTTCAGTTTAAAAAGCATCATTAAATACAAATTTACCATAATACCATTTTGCTTGATTTTTAGGTTTTGCTTAGGCTTAGGTACTCAGTTTTTTGAATAAAGAATTTAATAAAAGTTTACCATAATATAAATTTTGCTTGATTTTTGGCTTTTGCTTGGGCTTAGATAAAAAAGGTTTTCAATAGATTGTTTTATTCAAAAAATAGGAAAAACTTGTCTTTTGAAAAGTGCGTTTACAAAATCACAGCCAAAAGACGAGTTTTCCGCATTTAATGCTATATTTTTATTAATTATAGTGTTAATTGACTAAAAAATAAAATGGTGTTTGTTGCAAACGTATTTTTTGATTCTGTTGGGACTTTCCACAAACTGTTGGGAGATTCCACAGTTGGGAGATTCACCCTTTTTGTTGGGAGATTGCTTGGAACCATAAACAGATGGCTTAGATATAGCTGGCTTAGTATAGTTATAAAATTACTAAAGCTTTCTACCTTTATTAATGAAGTTCCAAATTGGAGGATCTCAACTGCTTATTTACTTTTTTAGGTTTCAAATAAAAAAAAACCTTCAATGGTTTTAGTTGAACAAACCAGTGTAGGCATATTTAGTCAATGCACTAAAATTTTAAAGTGCCTTGCTTTATATGTTTCGCGTTAGGTTCAATGTTTTGGGTATAAATATAATTGATTTAAAAATTTTTTTAAAAATTATTTTAAAATAAGTTAGAATTATAAAACGTCTTTTAAAATATTCTTAATGGTTGAGTTATACAAGGTTATAAATCAAAAGATAAACAATATCTCTAAAATATAAAATTCTTGTTCTACATATAGGCTTGGCAGGTCTGTACAAAAACCCCATGGCCAAGCAATTGTATGCTGTGCCGGGAGCCACTGAGAGCTGAAATCTTCAGCTGTCTCCAGGCATACAATTGCTGGGGTGGGTTGTTGAAAAAAGATAAGGGGCTCTTCCCTTTATCTTAAGGCTAAAGGTCTTCTTAAATCAAAGCTACCGTAACTCATTGAGTTGTTTAAAAGTCGCTAAGGTACAGACCTTAAGTTGTGTTGTTCAAAGATAATGTACATACCTAAATCATGAGATAAGTTATAAATTTAATTTAACTATTAGGCCAAAATTCACAAAGCGGGGTTAGTTCCGGGCTAGCCCTGGGTATGCTAGCCCTGGGCTAATTACAAAGGGTTACCACTTACCATATACTTGGGGCAGGGGCGTAGCCAGGATTTCAGAAAGAGGGATTGTACTCCATTTAATTTTTTTAAAAAGGGAGGTTGTACTCCGAATTTTCAAAATACTGAAAAAAAGACATTAAAAAGGGCAAATTTTTTGCGCTTTTCGTTAAAACCGTTAAAGGCCACTGGCCTTCGTGTTTTATCCGCCTTATTTGTTAAGGCTTCAAAAACGTCGCACTTAATTTTATAGAAAACACGAGTGAAAAAGAAAGAAAGAACGTGAAAGCCGGCACGAACATTTAAATTAAAACTGGAACTAGTTAATAAATTGATATTCTGTTGGTTCTTATTTTAATAAATATTTTATTTAAATATATTATATTTTTATAGGTAAATAAAAAATGAAATTTTTTGTTGAAAAATAGCATTAATAATTCGAAAATTATTGGGAAAGGCGGCATAAAAGCTAAAGGAAAACCGGCGCGAAAGCCTGCTGAAGTTTTTTAATTTAAAATTTAAAAACATTGAAAATCTAGTATACTTTAACAACATTGAAACTAGTTACAAAATTGATATTTCGTTCTTTTTTAGTTTTTTTTTTAATCAATATAAAAATTTTTGTTAAAAAACTAAATAAATTAATCTGAGAGCCAGCGAGACAGCCAGCAGGAAAGCCAGTACGAAAACCTGCCAACTTCCCCGCCGTAAAAAACTCGTGTTTTTGGGTGCGATTTAATAAACGTACATTTTAAACAACAGGATTTTTGTATTTGGTGACTTAAATCATGAAACCTGACTGAAACGTAAAGCGGTTTGGGGACTTTAGAGCCGAGGGACTTTAGAGCCGGGACTTTAGAGCCGGACCTGGGGACTTTAGAGCCGAAATGAAAAATGCGTTTGCAAACAATAGTAAAACAATATACAAGTAATATTAAAACATTTACATAACAAATGGAGCTAATTATGCAATGCGGTAATCATTATGCGGGATAAATATGCTTTGGGTTTTCTACTGTATATACAGAAGATGACAAGAATAAGGATTTGGCGGGAGAATGGTGGCGCTGTTTGGTAGTCATTTTTTGTCGCCAAAGTGAGTGGGCGGGGCGTCTAGTGGACAAACCTTAGAAAGATTTTTAGCTTAGAAAGAGCTTTAGAAAGACTTTTTTCAAAGTCTAAGCCTAAGCAAAACCTAAGCCTAAGCCTAAGCAAAACCTAAGCCTAAGCAAAACCTAAGCCTGAACCTAAGCCTAAGCAAAAGACTGAGCCTAAGCAAAAGCCTGAGCCTAGGCGACACCTAAACCTAAGCTTAAATAGCAAAACCTGAGAGGTGAATAAAGTTAGCCTCTCGAGCCAGGTTCAAGAGTTCGGCTCTAAAGTCCCTTAATTTTTTATGAATTTTCTAAACACAAAACTTACGTTACGGCTCCGAAGTTCCCCCAATACGGCTCTAAAGTCCCACACTGCGGCTCTAAAGGCCCTCGGCTCTAAAGTCCCCTCGCTCCGGCTCTAAAGTCCCGTTACCCGTAAAGCTTTTATATGAACACTCCATATTGAAGGATGTCCATGGCTTTTATTTATGGAAACAATAGTATGGACGACCGTGGCAGTTTCTTAATTTTTCAAGATTTTAACGCACCAAATATTTAAACGTTAAAAGGTAAAAAATGTTTTCCCACACACAAAAACCTGTTTTAGTAAACTAACACTGTTTCAAATGCTTTTTTTCTAAACGAAGCCTAAACTTTTTTCTAACAGAAGTTTTTAATTTTTAACGCACTAAATTTTAAACGTTTGAAAACGATTAGATAAACGCTGTTTAGCTAAATGCAATTACTTGTTTTAGTAATCTAAAACAAAATAAAATGTTTTTTTATTTTTTCTAAGCCCAACATAAATCTAAAAATCAGGTTGAAATTCATTTTTAGACTTTTCAGTCCGCTTAAAAGTTTGCATGCTCGTCTTGAAAATCAGAATCTGCCACTTTAACAGATTTGGTATTTTGTTTTATTTAGCACGCACAAAAATGATTACGCAAACACTTTTACTTAAACGTAAAAACCTTTTTAAATAGCTAAACAGTTTAAAACGTTTTTTTTTTAATTTTGTCCTAAGCCTTAGCGAAAGCTGAACACCAAGCTAAACTTTATCTTGATACATTTTAATACTTTTCAGTGCACTTAAAAATTAGTTTGCTCAGCTAAAAATCTGTCGCAGATTTTGATTTTCAACGCGCTAATGGCTAAAAAGTCAAAATTAAAAGATATATCATGGTAACCGCTAGATAATTAAGGTGTAACTCACTGCAACTGCAGGCTTGAAAATGTCGTTGACCAGAATCACTACGAAGGATGATCAAATTGCCAGACTGGAAGCGGAAAATGCCGCTCTGCAGCAGAAGTTGGAGGATTTGGAGGAGAGGTTCGCCAGGATGGATGAGAAACAGGTTCCATGCGGAGTTGGTGGCTGCTGGAGAGGGTTTTCTCAAACGCCTGACTGTTTTCCTGACTGTTTAAAAAAGGCACCAAAAGCTTAAAAGAAAATTATCGTCCAATTTCACTTACATCTTTTTCTTCTAAACTAATGGAGCAGCTTGTTAAAAAAGAACTTCTTGTCTTTTTCCATATAATTCTGTCAAAGTTTCAACATGGTTTTGAGGCAACGGGATATTAAAGTTGTAATTAATGACTCAGTATCCAAATCATTTCCTGTATAAAGTTCAGTTCTTCAGGGTTCTGTTTTGAGCCCATTTTTATTTTTAATGTATATTAATGACATTGTTAATTGTGTTAAGTACTTACAAATTAAGCTCTTTGCAGATGATATAAAGTTGTTTGAAAAATTTTCATCTAAAGACTACCACGTTCAAACCTTAAGACTTCAAGAAGATTTAGATATAATATACAGCTGGTCAAAAAACTGGCAATTGCAATTATCAAATCATAAATGTGAAGTTCTTCATATTAGAAATCAAAGCAAAGAGTTAATTTGCAAATATAAGCTTGGTAATAACGTACTTGTAACTACAGAATTGGTGCGTGACCTAGGTGTTTATGTATCTCATGATATGAAATTCTCTAAACACTGTGAAATCACAGCAAAAAAGGCAATGAGAATTGCTTTTTGATTTGAAATGAATGAGAAATGGAAAAGCATCACTAATTTTTAGAACATTCAACTCAAACTCTAGAAATAATCTTCTCAGAGCATATAAGTCCTATGTTAGACCGATTCTGAAGTACGCTAGTGAAGTTTGGAACCCTTTTTTACAAAAGGATATAAAAATTTTGGAAAAAGTTCAACAAAATTTCACTAGAAGTTTGTTTTATAAATGCAAATTATTACTTGTTGGTTATGAACAAAGGCTGGATTACCTAGGTTTAGAAAAATTAAAAGACCGAAGAGACAAAACTGATTTATATGAGTGCTTTAAAATAATACATAGGTTAAACAATTTGCAGGTGAATGATTTTTTAGGTTTAACCTGCAGCCCACCCGTGGTCATCCGTTTAAATTGATTGTAGAAGGCAGTCGAATTAATGTAAGGAAATTTTTTTTTTGCGAATAGTGCGTAGTTACACAGTACACAGT
>JASAMX010003661.1:0-18064 GCA_030248175.1 Microlaimidae sp. YZB2_3 | reverse complement strand
CCTGAAAGACTTTAAACTTATTTAAAATATATTTTCTTAGTTTTAAAATCATTGTATTATTTAGTTTATTATCTGATTTCACGTGAAGTATAAAGCGGATTTGTGGTAAAAACCGCGCTTTTATAATTTGTATTAAATTATAATCATAAAAATAATTATATAATATTGCTTCTTTTAACATAACGGACGAGCATTCTATACTTTTATGTTCATTATACGAAATTCCTGAGGCCAAACATTTTAACATCGTAATTCATTTGAACTCAGCATTTTTGTCGCGCAATTCCATATAAAAAAAAATTAAAGAAGTTTCCAAAAACTATCGTTAATGCCAATTTTATTTTTCAGATTGTTCGCAGAGGCCCAACTCTTGTCCGGAAGGACCTCCGGGTCCCCCCGGGGACAACGGAACCCCCGGCACTCCGGGTACCCCCGGAAAAGACGGCACACCCGGCCGAAACGGAGACGACGAAATTATGGAAGCCATGTGCACGGCTTGCCCGGCCGGACCCCCAGGTAAAAGATTTAAGTGTATATATCTTTACTATTAGAGTAACTGACACAAATTCGGCCACCCTTAATTTCGGCCAGTGGCTTTTATTTTTCACCCGGCATAAATAGAGACGATGAAATAATGGAAGCCATGTGCACGGCTTGCCTGGCCGGACCTCCAGGTAAAAAATACTAGTGTATATATTCATTATTAAGGTAACTGACTTAATTTCGGCCAGTCATAATTTTGGCCACCGGCTGTTATTTTTTGTACAGTGCTAAGTTATGAAATGGACTGCGTATGGCTAGATATAATGATATGACGATCTTTCCAACCATATACGCAGTTAATTTCATAACTTGGCCCATGGCAGAAAATAACAAACGTTGGCCGAATTTAAGTCAGTTTCACTAAATTACCATTTTTGACATATTATTCTTTTCTATTATTCTATCCACTATTTCTCTATAGCGCGTGTTGGTTTCGCGGGGATTCGAGCCTCTTTAAAAAAGTATGACATCAAAGCTAAACTTTGTAATTTTCTTTTGGTCGGTTTGTGGTCGGTGGGTTTATTTTTTCTTCACATCATTACATTCTTATCGACACAAACGACGAAATTTAGCCTTTTCGTCCAGACTTTGAGTAGCCACATCCTGCGCAGAAAACACACGCTATAAAGAAATAGTGGATACAAACTTTTTGGTTGTAGTTTTAAACTTAATAACTAAGTCAGAATAGAAATATGATTAGCCGACAGGTTCTATTAAAAACGCGCAATTATGTGACTTCGTTGTGTTAAATTAGAATTGATAACTTAACATAAAAATTCGTGTGTTTTGGCAGTTCTGGCATGCCAAAGCAACAGCCAAAAATCATTAATTCAGGAATGATCTATTCTTAAGCAACGGAAAAAAGGAAATTTTATATTCGTAAATTTGACAAAATGAACTGAATAAAAATTGAATTACAAAACACAACATAATAACACCTTGCACTGGAGTTATAGACACCTTGCACTGGAGCTCGGTTTATGCATTAAGTATGCAATAAACATAGCGAGTCACCATAATGGATAATTTTTCTTACCGTATCTTTCCCCCCCTTAGTATGCAGATCAACCGATCGAAATTTCGCTCGCTTTCGATTGGTTGATCTGCATACTAAGAAAGGTAAGTAGGAGATACGGTAATTATCCATTATGGTGACGCTTATGTATATTGCATACTTCTTGTATAAATCAAGTTCCAGTGCAAGGTGCCTAATAATCTTTTTTTTTTGGAAATGGTGGTAAATCACACACTTAATTTTTTTCAGAAACGCATAAGCAGTAGTGTCGCTATATTCGTGAATTATTTGAATGTTACGCTTTATTTTTTTTATTTTAATATAGTATTATTCAAAAAATTATTACATTTTAATAACAAAAAATCCCAAATTTATTACCAAATGCAACAAAATTATGTTTCATAATTGCTATACAGCTTTTTAATAACGAAATTTTCTGCTTCAAACAACTACATACAGATTTACAATAAATTAGACAATAAATAGATCTGCTTAACAGAATAAATTTATGACGTCATTGATTGATTAACTTTCAGCCAATAAGCGCTGGGCGAAAAATAGATTATCCAATGAACGCGGCGCACGATTGACGACCATTTTTAGCTTCTGCCGCTTTGATTCCAACAGAGCAAAATACTTGTACCCTCATATTGCCTATTTAAGTCGACATTTGAGTTTCCTTGAAAATCAAGGTGCCAAGGAACAAAAAAAGCAAAGTATAAATCTGTTTTGTTAATGCGGGTGAATATATCAGTTTGATATTCTAAAGAACACCTATATAAGTCTATGGCACAATCATAAAAACACTGTAAAAGTACAAACCTGTTCATATAGCGGTTTGATATTTAAGTATATCACCCAACTAAAAATCGATAATCCACCAAATTAAAGTTAACTTTTAGGACCAACGGGTCCGGAGGGTCCTTCTGGACCGCCGGGTTCCGATGGACCCCAGGGTCCAGCGGGTCAGGACGCGGAGGCCACAGGAGAACCCGGAGCAAAGGGAGAACCGGGCGACGACGGTGAGGACGGAGAACCCGGAAACCAAGGACCCCAAGGTACATCTCCCTTTATTTTATTTCACGAATGACAGAATTCACAAGACCCAAGGGGTGAATCTCACGTAAAAAATAGTTTGAATACGGTGTCCTAAAAATTTGCATAAGCATGGGGTGGCGCGCAGTTGAATGGTCGTTTATTTAAGGGTGATGTAGGATCACGATTTTCGGCGCGATTTTCCAACAACAGAATTAGAGGGAGTCAACTGCTGCGAATGCACTTACCAGACCTCAATGTTTTTAACGTTAGATTCAAAGATTCCACGTGATAATAATAGATAACATTATTATAAAACGTGATTTTTGATCTTTGCAGTTTATCTTGATTTTTAACTTAAACAAGTTAAAAATATAAAAAAAGCTAACAAAGTATATTTTGAGTTTTATTTTATATTATACATTTTAAGTAGATTTCGTAAATTGTTTTATGATTTTATTTTATGATTTTGTTTATTATTAAATATACTTTAAGCAATATTTTGTAAATAACACTAAATTTTGTCTTTTTATTATTTTTAAATTAGAAATGATAGTTATTTTCTAATTTTATAAACAAATATTTAATTAATAAATATTAAAAAGTAAATTTTTTAATCTAAAAAAAACTTATAGGCAAATAAAATCTAGCTGAATTCGATATTTTTGTATTCGATCGACTATTTAACAACTAATCCATTAAAAATTTTTACCAAAAACGGTTTAATATTAAAGATAAAAACTCAAATTTTAATAATTATTTATCAAATACTTTATTTGGAACTTAAATGCAAATTTTTAAGGGCTAAAGTTGATTAATTTTTATATATTTTGTAAAAAGGTAGAATTAAAAAATATCTGCGTTCTTATTGGTTTTTTTTAAAACTTCATAAACGCACAATTCTAATTAGTCCGTTCCCCAAAACGGCGTAAGAACGTTACGTGCAAGTTATTTATTGCGAATTTTGATTTAAAAACTTGGTTTCTTAAAATAATACAGGGTTTTAAGGTGCATGCGGGCATTTTTGTATATTAGGTTCATTAAGGGCATTTTTTATACATTAGAGGGGAGTTTTTTTGGGTATTAAAACCAAAAATATATAATATAACGAAAAATGTGCAACTCCTATATAAAAAAGTACAGAAAAGGTGGCCTTTATAATGAGCCTCTCCATTTAAATGACACTCTCCACTATAATGGCATAGTAGCCATTTTAATGCGGCGAGTTAAAATGGAGAGGAAGCCATTATAATAGCCATTTATTGATTAAATTTCACTTCATATATACTCACAAGTGTAATATTGTCCGGGCCGCACGAGTTTTCCCGTGTTGGTTTAATTCTGTCCAACACGGTAAAACCCGTGCGGCCCGGACAGTATTACACTTGTATATATAAAGTGAAATTAAATGAATAAATGGCTATTATAATGGCTTCCTCTCCATTTTAACTCGCCGAATTAAAATGACTACTATGCCATTATAGTGGAGAGTGTCATTTAAATGGAGAGGCTCATTATAAAGGCCACCTTTTCTGTACTTTTTTATATAGGAGTTGCACATTTTTCGTTATATTATATATTTTTGTTAAAACCATGTTTTTCTGCATTAAAAACATTTTTTGTACATTAAGGTCCTCCCGGAGAAGACGGCGAAAAGGGTGGCAAAGGATCCCCGGGACCGAAGGGAGACCGGGGGGACAGTGGAGACCCTGGAAGCCCCGGGAACCCGGGTGCAGATGGAGCCGACGGATCTCCTGGCAGTGGTAATTTTTATTTATTTTTTTATTCGAATATTAGTATGATTTTTTATTATAATATTTGTACTTTAAGGTCAAACTTTTTGTCTTCAATTTTAATGATTTTTGTGAAACCTTACCCTTGTCTCCAATAGCCCACAAAATTTTTTTTATCAAAATATCTCCAGTGGAACAGAAGATATGACCCTCCAAAAATGGCGTTTCTCGATAAATCTGCACTTGAAATAATTTAAGTTGCAAAATATACACTTAAACAAAGCGGCTACTTTCTACTTTAATTTGATACGTTAATTGTTAAAACTGGTGCAGTATTTGTCCAGATATTACGTTTGCCGTACAAAAAACCCTTGACGGAAGTCATTTGTCGGGATGTTCCCCGGAGTTCCGAGTTCCAGAGCTCCGCCCTATTTTGATACTAATTTCATGAATAATTTTAAAGAGTGATGGCATCGATTATTTTGTCAATTTTTTTTTTAAATTAATTTTTTTGCAAATCAATAAAAATACTCCTAAAAATACAAAATGGAGTAGTTTAAAATGTATTTCAGTTTTAGGTTTTAAAATCAATTAAAAATACAAAACCAGAAGAAAAAAAATATTTAGGTACCTTTGCCTTTTTCAGGCGCGAACGAATTTAAAAGTTAAAGAAAATTACAAGAGTTTTTTTCAAAAAATGCTGTTGTAGGTTTTAATTGAAAAAACACTTGACGCCAGAGCAGATGAAAATAGTTTATTGTATTTACAATATTTTTAAACCGATATTTATACCCCTGCTTTAAATTCTAACTATTTAAATTTTTAATTTGCAGACGGCGCCGCTGTATTTACAATATTTTTAAACCGATATTTATACCCCTTCCTTAAATTCCATCTATTTAAATTTTTAATTTGCAGACGGCACCGCTGTATTTACAATATTTTTAAACCGATATTTATACCCCTGCCTTAAATTCCATCTATTTAAATTTTTAATTTGCAGACGGCACCGCTGTATTTACAATATTTTTAAACCGATATTTATACCCCTGCCTTAAATTCCATCTATTTAAATTTTTAATTTGCAGACGGCACCGCTGTATTTACAATATTTTTAAACCGATATTTATACCCCTGCCTTAAATTCCATCTATTTAAATTTTTAATTTGCAGACGGCACCGCTGTATTTACAATATTTTTAAACCGATATTTATACCCCTGCCTTAAATTCCATCTATTTAAATTTTTAATTTGCAGACGGCACCGCTGTATTTACAATATTTTTAAACCGATATTTATACCCCTGCCTTAAATTCCATCTATTTAAATTTTTATTTTGCAGACGGTGCTGCTGGATCGCCCGGAGACCCTGGCAGCGCTGGAAGCCCTGGAGAGCCGGGAAACCCGGGGGTGGACGGACCCCCAGGAAACGATGCCCAGTACTGCCCCTGCCCGGCCCGGAGCGCCGGAGCTCAGACCTTGGCAATACGGCCCGAATTCGGGCAGCGCTACGTCCAGCCCAGGCAAATTAACTACCGGAATCGCCTTGTGGCTCAGCGTCGATTTGTTCAAAGAAACTGATTTGATACAACTACAATTTTATACAGCTCTGATTTTATACAATTCTAATTTTATAATATTCTAATTTTTGACAACTTCAATTTATACAACTTTAATTTTATACATGTCTAATTTTATACATCTCTAATTTTACATTACTTAAACAAATTTTATACAACTTCAATTTTATACCAGTTTAATTTTATGCAACTCTAATTTTCGACAACTTCAATTTTATACAATTCTAATTTTATCCAGTTCTAATTTTATACAACTTTAATATTATACAATTCAGTTTTACACAATTATTTTATACAACTCAGAAAGCAAAAACGTATACAACATTTAGAAAAATGCAATTGCATAATGCGAAATTTAGAGAAGTATACAATGATATGGAATTGATATGAATATATATATATGATATGAAATTTTATTATTTGCGTGATTCTTTGCTGAAACCTATACATTATAAAATAATTCTTGTTATTAAATATAGTTCGTCAATATTTTTAATAAAGCTAAAATTTATTAGTTATAAAGCAACAATCACATTAAATTTCAAAAATATTTTTATTAAAAATATATTTTTTTGCTATTGCTGTCATAATTATAATGATCTTTGCGGTCAATCAATATCTTCGTAGCAGAATAATCGCGAAACAATTGACCAAAAATATATAATATCATATATTAATATATGGTATTATATATTTTGATCTGAAAACTTGAAAAACCATCTGAACGTTCTGTGTTCAAAATCATTTGCTAAATTTCCTAAATAAAAATCAATAAACAAATGCCCTATTAGGTATATAAATATAAAACATTGTTGTACAAACAAAAATAATCTTCGGTGTAAAACGTTTTGTTGGCTTTAATAAATAAAAGCGTTTGTAAAATTTACTGCATCGCTGGATTTTATAGCACTTCATCAAATTAAGTCAAAATAACTTAAAAACAGTCAAAAATGTACTTTTTAAAAAAATCGCGATTATAAAATTTTTTTATGCACGTGTGCAATCCACTAAAAAATTTTCGTGTTTTTAGCTTTTAAAAATTTTGTTTTTAAAGAATTTTAAAAAATTAAGAGAATTTTGGAAAACTAATCAAAAAATAATATAACGAGAACATAGTTAGTTTTTAAAAAATCGTTTTCACAGGTAACAAATGAGTGATTACAAGCCTCATTATTTAAAGGACTGCACTTAGTAATTTATTTATTTTGAATCTACGATACAACGGTCCCGCGACACGACGGTCCCAAGGGGCAGTGACGTGCCCAGGTGTAGGGCGGCTGCCTTCACCAAAATCCAGTAAAGTCCGATTTTTTCATAAGGGAACAAAAAAAATTACGTTACGCTTACGTTTTTTGAAATTTGGAAGAGAAAAGATTTTTCTTTAATATTAATTTAGAAACTTTCCTGATGCCTTCCAAAAGCATATTAATAGTCAGAAAACCAAAATTTCTCCCCCCCCCATTTGTGGGTTGTTTAAAATGACAATTTATCTTATTTTTTGATTTCAATGTAAAATCGACCCCCTTCAGGGTTAGTTTCCCTCCCAGACCGCCCTTAGCCCTGCTATGAAATTCATTCTGGGCACGCCACTGATGAGGGTGAGCGACGGGATGGTCCCAAGGTGCGACAGGAGGGTCACAAGTACATAATGGGTCTCCTTCAGTTGGAAATATTGTTACTTTTCAGTAAGACAATGCGCGTTTTTCTATCTGTCATTGCCATCAAGTTTTAATGTAGAGCCTCTAAACTTTGTCTTAAAAACAAACATGTAATATCACTTATTTTTTTACACCATTGTTTCGTTTTCACAAAAAATACGCTTTTTTTCTGCTATAGCCATCAAATTATAACATAAAATTTCTGATTTTTGTTTTTAAAAAACATTTAATATAAATATATTTTTTCAACAACACTTTGTTTTGACATTTAAAATAATGCTATTGTTTATGTATGTCCCTAATTAAACAAAATAAAAATACAATACAATACAATACATTCTGCATAATATCTTTGGAAAGAATATCTTTGGAAACGTTTTTAAATTCATAACAAAAAAAAACTTTGTTTTTTCTAAGCCTAAGCAAAACCTTAAAGTCAAGATAAAAACACAAAAATTAAACTTTAAAGAGTACAAAAAACTGAATAAAAATGTATTTTAAATTGTTTTATTTCAGGATGGTAAAGTCTTTTGTCTATTTTATTTAGTCTAATTTAATTGGTTTGTACGCTTTTTAATGTTGTAAAAATATTGTTTTACACAACGTTGCAACATTAGCATTGTCAACGCTTTCTTTTATAACCAACGTGTTGTACCACTTCTTATTCCTGGGACCTTTATGTTGTAGCTTTCACCTCTGGGCACTGTCATGCTGCAAAATGGCGGGACTGTCGTGTCAAGCTCTCATTCATTTTTAATTATTTAAATATATTCTTTTGACGATCAAGGCTTTGTTTTTATCAAATTAAGTCAAAATAATTTTTAAACCGTCAAAATATACTTATGATCTTTCATGCAGTAATTTCTTGAATAAAAGCTTTGCTTTTACGTCATAGAAAAATCACGTTTTTGAGTAGTCTATTTTTATGCACCTGTGCAATCTACTGAAAAATCCTCATGTTCTTAGCTTATAGCCACATGTTGTTCCATTTTTCTTTTTGATAGTAAACTTTCTAGACAGAACACAAAAAGCAGGCAGCTAATTATAGACTGTGCTCTATCTTTTTATATCCAGATCAGCAAGTGATTGATATTCCTCAATGAAGTAATCGCCAGAATTGCAACATAAGCTTTATAAGGCAACTATAAGACGCGCTATAACAGCTAATATGAACAGCCGTGAATAGGTGAAGAGCCTCCCCGCATAAATCTCGTTTGAACCTCCCCCCACACCCTGAACCAACTTGCCCATGTATGCTTTCCCCCTAAATTGTAAGGGATTTCAGTACTAAAAGCTAAAAATATGGTATTAAAGGTATACCCCTAAAGAAATTTGGGACACCCTCTCCCCCAAACATTTCGAAGGTTAGGTATACCTCCCAAAATCCAGAAGGCTACCGACTAGAGATCGACCGGGGAAAGATTTTGCTGATGCCGGGGCCGTGGCCGGGGTAGAGAAATTATAATTAGCCAGGGCCGGGGCCGGGGCAGGCAAAAAACTTGACAGAATTTGTAATTTTGGACATATTTTCAATTTAAAATCAAATTTTTTATCATGAATGATTTGGTTAGGTAATTAATAGTCATATTTTGAAATTTGAGCTCTTTCTGAGTAAGTTGTTGTTGGGGTTTTGTGTTTTGTTGGGGGGGTGTTGTGGGGGTGTTGGGGCCCCATTAATTTAAGGTAAGTGGGCGGCTCAAAAAAATCGGGTTGCTGAAAGATAGGGGCCCCTTAAAATCCCGATATAGGTGGCAAAAATAGGTAACTCTGTAGTTAACTTATCTTTTTAAGTGGCCTTCTTTTTCAGTGTTGTGTGTAAGTCGCACAACGACCAAAGTGTTTTATCCCCTTATATTGTTTGAAAAACAAATTATGAGATTCAACAAAATTATATTCGTTGAAACATAATCTGGCAAATTTCTAGAAAATTTCAGACTTCGAAATTATATTTTTTTTTGTATTTGTGATTGAATCGTTGGAGCAAGTGGAAAAAAAAAAACGAAAACAATTTTTAAGTTTAAAAGTCTTGTTGATTTTTCGAAACAAAGCAAGTCTATGTTTCATATTTTCTGATTTTTTAGCTGCTAATCGATAAGTTTATCAAAATTTGAAAAACAACTACAAAAAATAATTGCAAATGTTATATATGCGCTTCAAGCTTCAATCATTTAAAGTGGAGAAAGCTTCGGAGGTCCGCCCCTTAAATTAACAATTTAAAGATTATTTAAGCTCGAAATGGTGTTAATTGTTTTGTCCGTGTTTTTGGACTATTTTTACATTTCAACAAGTTTTGAAAAAAAGTTATAAAATAATGGAATTATTCATTATTCATTCATAAAATTAATACGAAATAGAGGAGCCCAAAAAGCGAAACCGCCGAACGAGCTTGAAAACCCTATTAGTTAAATATTGCGATATTTCATTGTACAGCGACAATCAGGCAGTTTAATCGGCATGCAGTTAGTATTTTGTTTGTTCTAATCGTTTACAAGTTTGAGCGATCTACGCTTAAATTAGCTTTAGAAAAAAAGCAGGCTGAGAAAGTATAGCAGTAATGTATAGTAACCAGTGGTGTTCGCTTAAAATCTGGAGCAACTCGGAGCTTTGGAGAAAGCTTTGGAGCTCCTAGCTCCGATTATGTTTGTACTGATTTCATGAATATTTTAAAAGTAATGCCACAGATTATTTTGCCACATTATTTGTAAACTATTTTTATTTCATGACTTATTACATATAATACTAATAGGATTAAAATGCCAATAGAGCAATTTAAAATATGTTTCAAGCTAAAATAAATAATATTACATTCTATTAAAGAGGGAAGTTTAGCTCCAAAGCTTTGTCCGCTTTAACCGGCCAGAGCAGAGGAGTTGGAGACAGTATATTAAGAGTAGGACATATCACTAATAGCAGCAGACAGACAGCTTAATTATAAATTATTCTATTGTATCTATTGTAAAAAAACTGAGAATTCAGATAATTTTGAATCTGTTTCTTTATTTTTTTTTTTTTTTAAAATTTTTTATGTTTAAAATATCGTAAATATAATTAAATAACTTTGTACCATTTGTTCCTTGTATTTTTTTTAACTTGTAAACTCTGGCGTAAACTTTAGCAAAAATACACGAATTAGTTTTAGTAAAAGTTTTTTTTTTGTTTTACTATTTTTCCATCATAATTACCCAAGATTAAATGCTTAAGACTAGTAAAGTTCCTACCCTCTAATATTATTATCTCCCTATAAAAATAGGGTTGCCGATTATAAAGCTGCCAAAAGCCGTTTTTTGCGGATTAAATGCCCTGGATGTATAGTGCTGCCGTGTGATGCTCTGCGTAAACTTCGGTAAGGATACAAGAATCAGTTTTATTAAAACGTTTCACTTGTTTTATGATCTTTATTTTATTTCCTGTTATAATTAAACAAAATTAATTGTTTTGAACGCATAACAAACCGACTAATTTGTTAAATACGCGCGATAAACCCAAGAATGCGTGAAATAAGGAGTTCCTTAAATATTTAAGGGGCCCCTTAGATAAGCAGCCCATTAAATTGTTTTGAGATAGTAAGTCCCCCAAATCAACCTAGGACCTTTGAGGGACTTTAGAGGTTTGAGGGCCCAGTTAAACTAATGACCCCGTTAAAATAAGGACCCCGTTGAACAACCGGCCCCAGGAATTAAAGTACATTTATACAAGGAATATGTTTTGATCAGTGAAGCAAAACGTGGTAAACAAACTAAAAACAAAACATGGGTACAATTTACAAAACTATTTCACAATGACAAAATCTCTTCATATTAAAATATTATAAATTAAATATGTTGGTACCTAATTGGCGAAATTTATTTGTAAAAGTTAAGAATACTATAGTCTATACAAAAATGATGCGGACTGGCGACAAAACTCGTACTTTGAAATGTTATATATCCATAACGGAGTTTAGAATATCTGCGGGACATATATGGGAGCATAGCTTAGACTCTTGGCTATCTTTTAAAAAGGTTAGGAAAAAATATTTTTGATGACGTCATCAGCCGCGGGCGGAGAAAAACCCCTTTCCCAAGAAAAAAACCGGTAAAATTTATAGTAGAGATAAGAACTTACGAGATAATAATTGCCGAAGCTTAGTATGCTGTTAAAACATAATTTTCATTGTTTTTTTTTTTGAAAGTTTGAGCGAAATCGGCTCACTCAATTTTTTTTATGATGCGTTCAATGCGCGCGGTTTTCGCGATTGAAAAAGTGAAAAAAAAAACAGCGGAATGAAAAAGTGCATCCTTGGTTTGAAAAAGAGCAGAAGCAGTTAATGGAAAAAATACTTAAAATATAATAAACGTATTTAGAAAAATTTTTTCCAAGCCATATAAGTTTTGTGCAAATATATATACTTAAAAAATGCGATGCGTAATCAACAATTTTGTCTTTGATTTTAATAATATTTTGGCAAATCTTTACTCTGTGTGCCAAAACTTTTTTATTAAAACTTTTTTGTCCTCGAAATATGTTTAACGGCTCCAATATACATGACCTTTAAAAAAGTGAAAACAGGTTTTTTTAGGAAATTGTATTTGAACATTTTGTTTCTCTGAACATACGTTTATTTTTGTTACAAAACCTAAGAACAAGCTTATTTTTAGCTTCGTTTTGAAACTTAAGTTGTAGATTATACAAAAGTATTTATTGAAATATTAGTGTTTTAGTAAAAAAACATAAGATTTTACCTCATTTTTGTAAAACGAGCAAGTATAAAATCAATTGAATAGGTTTTATACTTCTTACGTTTTACAAAAATGACGTAGAATTTGGTTGGTATCTCGAAAAGTACTTTAATTAGTACTTTCGTAAATAAATACTCTGTAGTTGTTGTTTTCTAATGCAGGAATTAAGAAAAGAAATAAGATATTCTTATCTTATTTTTATTTAAAAAATAAAAAAAGAGCATTTGAAATAAATTTTATTCTAAATTTGTTTGCTTAGACAAAATTTTTAACAAAATAGATAATTCCATCTGATCTTTTTTCTCATCTTCTGATCTTCGCTTTCCATGTTTCACAATAAATAAAGTAAAATTGTAGGTTTTTTTTACTAAAAAATATATATATTTTGACAAATACTCTTCATCATCCACAACCAGGTTGTCAAAATAAAAACAAAAACATACGATTGTTTATTTTGTTATAATTTTTGCCACAAAAATGTTTGTAGTAAAAAAGAAATCGTTTGAGTAAAAAGGGCTAAAAAAAAGTCCAATTATGTCCATATTTTGAGCTTGTAAAGCTATTTTAACAGAAGATGTTATAGGATTTTGAGACATAAATTACAAAATTAACAAAACAATCATCAAAATTGAAGACAGAAAGCTTGATTTTGTAAGACACAATTGAATACACAGTTATCCAAATCGGTAACAGCGGAAAAAATTTGATAAGTAAATAACAATGGGTTCTGAGATGTGTTTTATATTTAAATGCAACAAATAAATTTGAATCATAAACCAATATTTTGAAATTAAAAACTAGCCTTGAAAAATGCTCTAAGAGTAGAGCAGGAAAAAGGGGCGATTTTTCCTCGGGCGTATGTTTAGACGCAAAGATGTGGACTAGTCTTAGATGGACATTATGTGGACTATAGGAAATTTGCATTTGGTTTGGGCAGCTGCTCACTAAATAGAAATTTCTACCATATAATAATGATTTGTTTATACATTGATCTAATCACACAGCACTGTTACATTTTTTTAGTTTGAATTAAAAATGAAAATTAAATTGAAAAAATCATACTCACAGCAATCTTTGACAAGCGCGAAATCGCCACTTTTTCAAATTTATAGTTGTTTCTTACACATACAAATATAACCTTCTAATTGAAAAAGTTGCGATTTCGCGCTTGTCAAAGATTGCTGTGAGTAGAATTTTTTCAATTGACATTTGAAAAACTAAAAAAATGCAATAGTGCTGTGTGATTAGATCAATGTATAATTAAATCATTGTGATATGGTAGAAATTTTTATTTAGTGAGCAGCTGCCCAAACCAAATGCAAATTTCCTATAGTCCACATAATGTTCATCTCAGACTAGTCCACATCTTTTCTGTCTAAATATACGCCCAGGGAAAAATCGCCCTTTTTTCCTGCTCCATTCTTAGAGAATTTTTCAAGGCTAGTCTTAGGCTTAGGCTACCACTTTTTTCAAATTAAATTAAAAAATAGCCGAATAAACTATAGTTTTAGCTGCGCAATGACATATGTTTATAATCATTCCGTTGCCGAGATATACTTTTTTTAACAGTTTTAATATTATTAATAGAATACATATTATTGATCAATAAAACGTAGTTGTTAAGAATTATTGCGCAATTTTCTACGATTTCCAAAGAACCCATATTTTTTTGATCAATCAGTAACGAAGGAGGAATACTGGTTTTAAGATATAAGCGTTTGAAAAATCATATATTAATAATAAGGAGAAGACATAACACTAAATTTACCCACGTTCTTCAATTGTAGTTTACGTGGGGCTTAGCCTCCGTGTGGCACTCCCGTGCCACCGATAATTTATTTATAATAAAAAAATAAGAAAAAGAAGAAGATCAATTTAAATTACAAAATTTACCCATGTTGTTTAATTATAATTAGTGCGGTGCAGTGGCGCTCCAGACAAAGTGTACCTACGTTTTCTAAATATAGTGGTGCGATGGCGTGCGCCAATAATTGCAATTATAATTTTTTAAATAAAAATAATAATAATAATAAGATGATAAACATGAATTACAAAATTTACCCACGTTTTTTAAGTATATAGTTGGCGCGGTGCCGTGGGCTAAATTGCAGTATGACACCCCCGCACCACCAATGAGTGGAATTGTATTTTTTGAAATATAAATAATAATAAGAAGAAAAAGGTGATAAACATAAATTACAAAATTTACCAGGTGCTCTAGTTATAGTTGTCGCGGTGCTGTGAGTCTAAATCGCAGTGGGCACTCTCGCGCGACCTATCATTGCAATTATTTTTTTTTGGTATAAAAAAAATTAAAAGAAGAAGATTATTAACATAAATTGAAAATTTTATCCAAACTCTCTGATTATAGTTGATCCGGTACCGCAGGGTTGAATCGGCTCATGAACGATGAAAGAATATTGATTTTTTTAAGATAATGAACCTTAGAATTATAATAATAAATAGAAGAAGATTAACATAAAATACAAAAAAATTTCCAAACGTTAATTACAAAAAAATTTCCCAACGTTCTCTAATTATAGTGTGCACGATGCTCTGGGTTAAACCACCGCGTGGCGTTCCCACGCCACCGATGCTTATTATTATTTTTTAAATAAAACTTTGACTTAATTTTGCATCAGTAATGCAAAAATTAAAAAAAAGTACTTTATTGTTTTCGCCGTTTTCCGCGCGGCCGAAGTAGATGGCGCTGGGAACTGGTTCTGTTTCCGCCACCAATTAAAACCGAGTAGGGACATCTGCTTTTTTTGTGCGATTTCTATGAGGGGCTGTTTGGTGTCTGCTCTGTACAATCCTTATTGTTGCCAAAAGGCTGTTATTGTGCGGTTGAGAGTTTTTATTTGTCTATTTTTCAATTTTGTATTTTGATTAATAAATCGATAACAAGGACCTAAATGAAAAAAGGGGCTCCAAAGAAAGTTGCGTAATTCTTTCTTCTTTCCAATGATCATGTTTATTTTTGATCAATCAGTAACGAAAGAGGAATATCTATTTTAAGAATTGGGCGTTAGAATAATAATAGTAGTAATAATAAGAAGAAGAAGGAGGAGATGAACATGAATTGTAAAATTTACCCACGTTCTCTAATTATGGTTGGCGCGGCGTAACGGGGCTAAATCGCCCCAATGGCGCTCCCGCGCCACCCATGATTCTTCAGCGCGTCCATGTTTTATTTAATTTTGTGACACTTTTGTGATACTTTTTATAAATATCTGTGTTTTATTTTTATATGTATATATTTTACTGATATTCTTTATATTTTAGCTTACTTGATAATGAGTACTATGATACTCAAAACGTTAAAAATAAAATGGATAAATGATTGCTCAACATTATTTTTGTTTATCATAACTCAAAAAGGACGAGGTGCCTGAATTGGAAAAAACGGTTTTTAAGTGCCTCCTACTTGCCTCCACCGTGCCTCCTACTTGCCTCCAAGGCAGTTTGAGCTGCCCTCTAACTGCCTCCTACCTGCTTCCAAGGCAGTTTGAGTTGCCCCCTACTTGCCTCCTAACCTGTGTACGCTTTAACATGGAAGAAAGGGTCACCTGCTCCTACCTGCCTCCAAGTCAGTTTTACCTGTCTTTACACTGCCTCCTACCTGCCTCCACCCTGCCTCCACCCTGCCTCCACCCTGCCTCCACCCTGCCTCCATGCTGTCTCTGAGGCAGTTACCTTTCTCTTACCTGCCTCTAATTTTACCTTAGGAATTAATTTTACTTTTCCTTCCAAAATTTAGCGGGACTCTATGCTTTGCAAAACAAGGGACCTCATGCTTACTGGGATATTTTGTATGTCACTGTTTAGTTTGGCTCCAAGCATGGGCGTAGCCAATGGGGTGTAGGGGGTCTAGACCTTCGTATTAGGTCGTAGAGGGTTGAAATTCGGGTTTCTGGAGAGGTCAATTTTAAAATTTTTTCTCGCGCTTCTCCCCGCTCAGCGCTCAATTGAGTCCCCTCTTTTATATTTACATTCAGAAAAAGCGCTAATGTTCAGATGTTATGTATGATGTTTTTAAACTTTTTTTTGCAATTTGCCTAACTTTTCAATAAAATTTTATGTCATAGTAGGAATTACTATGTAGGAAAATAATCAAAACCTTCTTAATGTTTTATTTGCTCCAAATCTTTTTTAAAATTTATGGTACTTTGTAATCTTTTTACGACCCCACGGACACCCTACTTCCCTATGTAGGTTAATAACATTAAAAATTTAAAGGCTTAGCGGTAATTTATTGTACACCTTCCTAATTGTTAAATACATAATTTTTGAAAAAAAAAATTTAAGGAATTATATTGTTTGTAAAAAATTTTTCTTTGTTTTATGGACTTATTTTTATTGAATTTAATAGGGAAATATAAAATATTCAGGCAAAACCAACCTAGTAAACACCCCACATGAAGCGCAGAAAATTTTTTGGCCCTTTTATAAAGTTAAAAATTTGGACCCCCCTGGACCTCTCCCCCTTTGCCAAAATTTTGTTTATAGTTGGACCACTCCTCTTCCTTTTCTAAAATCCCGGCTACCCGAAGGCATAAATATTTCTGTTTTAGGTAACGCCAGCAATTAATCGTTGGTATGGAGGTGAAGGCAATTTGCGAGGGTGTAAAATGGTTCAAACTTTAAGTAAGAAAAGTAAATTTACCCATTATTGGAGTTAAAAGTTATTGGAGTTATTTCTATTTTTAGTTTTATTACCCAAATAAAAAACTGTTCACAAAACCTCTAATCACCAAAGAGAATTCGTTTTTTTTTAAATTTAGTTTTGTTTATTTGAAAAAAAGGATTGCATAAAACACCTCTTAAAAAAATTGTTTACAATATCAGGGAAGAGCGCGGAGCGCTCTTTCCCTTATATTAAATGGGTTAAGTCACTGCGCGGTTAACCGTTGTTGATGGCGTCATCTAAAATTAACAAAACCTTAAATAGCTCTTTAGCCAATTAAAAATCTAAACATTTTACATGACTGAAATATAACCCAAATTTTTCTGATACTAAAAACCTAAAAAACTTTTACTAAACATATATGAATTTCATACTAATAAGCTTAATTTGCTTAACTTTTTTGTCGTGTTTTTTTTTGGGTCCCGCAAAAATTTTTTCCTACGGTAAATATTTTGAGCTAATTTTTTGCATGTAGATGCTAAATTGCCGCCTCACCTGAATTTTATTCTCGTATATGCTCTTTTGCCCTTAGTTAAACCTCAGTTCATGTGAAAAATGACCAATTTTTTTCTAAGTTACGCATTGGGTACTAGGGTACTTGTGTGACACTTTTTCCTTACTGAATTATCTATTTAATAAGTCTATTATCTATTCTCTATTATCTATTAAGTAAGTCTATTATCTATTATCTATTTTCACTCAGTAATACACATTCTCTTGTGGTTATTTTTTTGGTTTAGATTATAATTCCTTACCTTTTAATAAAATTTACTAATTTTCATTAAGAAGAGCGAACAAATATCCTAACCGGTAATTAGCAGCCATATGGCAACAATAAAAATATTTAAAAAAATAAAATGAAATTAATCTTGGGTGGCGTGTGAGCGCTGCGGGATCCAATGTTTCAAAAGACGGAAATTTAGCAAAATCGAAACGATGTTTCGAAAAATATCTTTTTTATATGGAATAATACTAGCCTTGAAAAATGCTCTAAAAATAGAGCAGGAAAAAGGGGCGATTTTTCCCCGGGCGTATGTTTAGACAGAAAAGATGTAGACTAGTCTGAGATGGACATTATGTGGACTATAGAGCAA